>ML811759.1:72042-110058 GCA_009831015.1 Picea engelmannii
TTCTCTTTTGAAATTATGTTACATAATTGCCAAAGGGAAATTCAGGTAAGAATTTTCCCCAAATTAATTTTATGATACACATGATAATATTATTTGAATGTATTAACATGAATAAGATACCACTAGATGTGGTAAAGCCTAGAAGCCTATCATAGTTATCAAATCTTTTTAACTTTTGAATGCACACACTGACATAGTAGAATGTCATGTTAATTTGGTTATGAGGTAATAGCCAAAGAAATAAAAGATAAGAACTTGTTATAGGAATGAATGCAAGTAAAGCTAGTCATGTATGAGACCAGGACATGGTTGGATATGGAAAATTATGGATATGGGAAGGTTATGAACCACATAGGTAATAAAATATTCCTACCTTCAAATAAAACTTGGACTGCAACCTTTTTTCTAACACTAATGAAAACCACATAATTATATTCTTGGCGTATTGTTCGGGTCGAAAAGAAAGGCATCCAATTAATTGGGAAAACAATAGGAAGTGTGTGGGGAATGTGTCGAGACATTGGCTAGAATTCCAACTTATGGATGGTGAGATACATGACTAAGATAAAGAGAATTATGTAATTCAATGCAAGATGCATTGAGAATTGCACTCATGCATACTAAGTGATATAATTGTATACTTGAATGCATTTCTTGAATGTGTTTTGTAAGTACATGCATATATATTATTGCATGGAAATAATTGTTACTAACAACTGTAATGTTGTTAAATCATGAAGTTAAGGACATTTCAGGAGTTGTTAGATATTTCAATAGAAAAGTTGCAAGTCAAGTAGTCACGTAAGCATTGACTACNNNAAAAAAAAAAAAAAAAAAAGTAATGAACTTACAAATATTAATTATGAACATGTATATGCATATAATGAGTAGTCATTCTATTTTATTAAATTGTTTGGTAATTATGATTGAATTTCTAGGTGCAGGAAATTCTAAGATCATTGTATATGGTTTTGTACATATTACAATTGAATTATGATGTACAGGAAATACTAACAATTATTGGTTGTATGCAAGAGGAAGAATTGCAAGAAAAATGGTATGCAATTTGGTTCTTGTGGAAAACCACAAGGAAGGATGCACTCCTAATATGGCAACAAAAAAGAATAATTATGAAATAAAATCTCATGTTTTGGGGAAAAGTTTAATTCCCTTTTGAACTAAGTTTGAGTTTCTAAATGAATTATTTTATGTTCTCTCATGATAATTGCATGCGGGTGATGCAGATGAGATGATATTGATTAAAGTTGGAATGATGACTACAAAAAGTAGCTCGGGGAAGATATTGATTGGAGACAATGGATCTTACCCTGTGGATCCCCGGTGGATCTGGGTGTGTGTACACTTCTCCTTGGGTTTCCTTGGAGAAGGTTGGATCCCTGGAGGGAGAAGTGTGGGGATAGGTTCCCCGGTATGAGGCCTAGAGGGTACCTGGAGACCTCTGAGGGCAGTTCGAACTCCTAAAGCCATTATGCTCTAAGACTTCATGTTTGAACTGTGCTGGAGCCGTGGAAGGAAGGTGCATACTAGCTTGGGTTCTACAAGCATGTGGGGAATGAGAAATCATTGGTTGTAGTGTTGTTGAGGTTTGGTACCTTTTCCTAGACCATGTTGATATGGATTGTGGACCATGGATATATTGGGAATCTATTTCCCTGGTGGATTCATATCGTTGCTCATGGGTGGAAGGTCTTCTCAATCAAAAGTTAAGTATCAATTCTTTATTCATTGTATGTTGTGTATTTTATATACAGGTTATAATGTTATTAGAATTGCCTATATATATATTGCATGTATGTACTAATGTTTCTTCCGAATGAATAGGTGTATGAGAAAAGTGTTTATGTCTGTGGAGTCATAGCCCCTGCTGAGAGTTTATCAACAGTGAGATCTAAAGATGGGTGGAACGTCGTGGATATACAAAAAATTAGTGATTTCAATGAGGTTTAATTTGAAGCATGTAATAAGGAAAAATAAGTTGAATTCTTTCTTGAAGCATCTCTATGGAATGAAGCAATTGAATTTCAACTACATTATAGACACCATAATTGGTGCTTGAAAGTAGAGAACCACATGGATAATAGGCTTTCAATACCTAAATCTTGGATATTTTTGAAGAATTTTTGAATTGTATATGTATAAACAAGTTGCATTGAGGACAACACAAAAATAATGGGAGGGGATTGTAATATCACTCGGTAGAACCCCAGTTGTAATTATGAATTGTAAACATGTTTGATAGGCTAGTGATCCGAGTTATAATAAGCTAGAAGGCTTAAGTGTTTATTAGGCCGGAGAGCCTATATGCTAAGGCCATTAAGCTTGATTTTGTATATGTAAATACTCACATCATTAATATAATTACATCATTGTTTGTAGACCGACCACGAAGAAAGAGTTATGGGGGACTAAGATCCACTAGGTGGGGAAAGGGAAGGGGCTCAGAGTCTAGGAAAAGGGGATAAGATAGAGGGCTTACCTATAAGGGAATTATATAATATTATTATTTCCTAGAGGCTAAGGTTTGGACATAATCTATGTTGTCCTAGGTTCCTATGGGAGGGGAATGAATGTTAAGTGGAGCTCATGCAGCTTTAGGAAGACATGTTTCAACCTGGGTGCATGCATTTTTAGGTGGGAAAGCCAGTTCGTTGGGATTCTCGAGGGAAAAGGTGGGGGGATTCTCGACTGGGGGGGCACACACTCAGAGAGAGAGAGCCTTTACACAACCATCCTTTTCTTGGAGGGTTTATCTCTGCAACCTGGGGGAAACCTGCACATGGTGTTATGAAGCTAACTATTTTTACCTGTGAAGCACATCACAATTGTGTAGTGCCTAAGCTAGGTCACACCTTATCCATTTGTTGTTTCTACCCACATCTTCGCTAGACTAGTGTGGCTTGACGTCATTACCAGAGCCCATACCCAATTTTACTATTGTGGTTACCCTTTGGACTTAGGAGTTGGATGGGAGAAGCAGGTTGTTAGGCTTGTGAGAAACTCTCTCAAGTTGAGAGAGTGTGCTTAGGAAGTGAGATCTCCTGTAGGAATCCCAATAGAAGCTATAGATCTCTAAGAATTCTTGAGCCAGCCTGTTGTGGAAGCCTTGAAAAGGGAGGTGTAATAGCCAATGGACTGTGTGACAGTGAAGGTGTAGACTCTTGGGGTGGAATAGGCATGTGGGGAATGTGAGTCTGTGAGTTGTGGGCATAAGTGGCTCCTTGGAGGAATTCCTTTCTGTTGAACTATGTGCATTCCCTGTCGACCTTGCCTAGCTTATGAATCCCATGCCCAATGGAGTTTAGTCCCATCTCGAAGGTGACCCCTGCTGAGAGTGATGAGCAACATGGTCTATGGATGGGAGGTTTGTGGGAGGTCTTCACGAGGTTGGTGGTATTTTATTAAAATATAAGTGCCACTTCTATGTTCATTTACATGTTGTGTAATTATACTTGTGATATAATTGATGAGTAATGTCTGGATATACTGTATATGTTGTATGTGTAGGCTTACTATTATCTCCACATTACTCTGTGTATTATTAGAATATGTCGTATGTATATGTTTATATATAGGTAAATGATAATTGTCATTTCTATGTTTATATGAATGTGTATGATGTTTCCGCAAGTATCTTTGTGTGGCATAACCCAATAGATTAAGGATGGGGATATCACAGAATGGTATCCAAGCATGAAAGTTTCTTTTGGTGACATGGCCTAACCTGTTGGTCTATGGTCATGGATGTAGAAAAGATACAACTAATTAGATAGTGTTCTCTGACATAGGTATATGGACAGGGATGTTACAACCAGGCCCTACATATAATCATAGTCAGGAACTGGTACCCAATTCCCTGAGTTGAAGTTCTCCTTGACCAGCTCAAGGGGGCCAAATACTTTAGTAATATTGATTTGAAGTACAACTACCACCAAGTACCAATAGAGAAGACCGATGTATTGAAGACTTCCTTCAAGTCCAAAGAAGGTATTTTTGAATGGTTGGTCATGCCCTTTGGCTTGAAAAACACACCAACAACTTTCATGAGGATGATGGATGATATTTTTTGGCCTTTCACCAATTTGTTTGTGGTGGTGTATTTGGATGACATCCTCATATTCAACAAGAGTTGGGCAGAACACAACATTATATTCAACAAGTTTTGCGCACTCTGCGACAACACAAGCTATAGGTAAATTTGGAAAAATTCTCTTTCTGCATGAATAAGGTCCAATACCTAGGATACATTCTTGATAAGCATGGGGTGCATGTTGATCCATCCAATATCCAGGTCATCCATGACTGGCTAGCCACGACCACACTCACTGAGCTTCAAATCTTCTTAGGCCTTGCCAATTTCTATCGGAGGTTCATGTTTGGATTTTCCCACATTTCATAGGCCCATAGCCGAGTGATGAGGGGTGGTGGCAAGGTAAAATTTGTGTGGGGTCAGTCGCAACAAAAAGAATTGGATGATTTGAAGCAGCGCTTGTGCTCAACCTTGGTGCTCTCATTACCCGACCTAAAACAACATTTTGAGATTGAGACAGATGCTTCAGACTATGTTCCGGGCATAGTTCTCACTCAACATGGACATCCCGCGGTCTATCATAGTAAGACACTATCAGATACTATTTATAAATACCCCAGTTACGACAAACAAGTGTACTCTGTTTTGCAAGCCTACTGCCAGTAGAGGCATTACATTCTTGGGAAGGAGACAATCATCCATACTGATCATAAGCCTTTTTAGTTCATGCAAACACAAGGAAAATTCTAGAATGATTGCCATCATAAGTGGTCCACATCAATGATGATTTTAGGGGAGAAATTTTGCTCATGGACGAAATTAAAGGGCCTCCAAATTTTTGCTGGGTGATTTTTTTTGTATTGGAGTGATTTTTTATAACTTATATCATTCACCCTAATTTATTTTAACAGAAAAATCATATAGAGGGTTAGCCCATGTTTTTAAAAGGGAGAGAGAAAACAAATTATATTTAGCCCCTGAAATTTGGAGATGGAATATTCCATTCACCCAATTTTTAGAGATACGAGAATTTCTGGTAGCATCTTCGCCCTCCAATTTGGTAAAATATGGGTTTATGATTTAATTTGTTCCAATTTTGTGGTAAAATCAGGGTTTATGGTTTAATTCATCCCAATATTGTGGTATATTGTGGTATGGGCACTGGGAAGTTACAATCTTCCCTTTTCCCGATCTCCAACGAACAAGGGGATTTTTGAGAGGAATTTGGCCCTCCCATCTGGTATAAACCGTATGGGATCTACCCACTTGTGCATTGGGTTCAATTTAGAGCGTTATGATGCATCCTTTGTATTGTATAGCCATAGGTTTGTCTAGTTCATGAGCATTGCAGAGGTTCTTGAGCGGGTTAACACGATTCAACTTGAAATTTTACATATTGCACTTGCAGAATCGATTACTTCCCAATGCAACAAGGCACACAACTCTGGCGATGAACACTTACCAGGGTTTTTGTTCATCTCGATAGGTATTTACCTTCATCTCAGTTTGTTTCCCCTTGTCATAGGTAGTTTCATGGGCATTAATTTAGTGGTAAATAATGTTATCTCTATAGTGAAGAGAGGGTAAGAAAATATGAAGAAAATGTGCCACTATACAATGTAATCATTATTGTATTTATTTCCATTAGGTTGTTCAATCTTAACGAAAGAATATGACTGTTGTAATTTCTTATTATATGTCTTCTATTTTAATATTTTCCAGTTAATAAGTGGTATATTGTGTCATGATGATTGAAAGAAAAAGAAACAATGAAAAGAGATGGCCATTGTATGAGCATCTCTCTATTTGGTGGTTATTGATATAGTTTATATCAAATATCATTTGGTGGTTATTCATATATTTTTATCAAATACCATTATTTCATAGATGTGGATGTCCCCCGACTATTATGGATTATGAAAATTTGTATCTGATTGATGGGCTTCATATTTATACCAAATTACCAGAGTATGATGTCCTTAGCATCTGACGAATCTAGACTGTTAATGTCGTCCTCAATAAAAACTAGACCATTCAAACTCACTATAATTCTATTTCCTCTAAAAGCAACAAAATTCTCTTATATCTCCTCCATATGATGCGAACGAACTACAAGACTTGTCTTAGTAATGAGCATGTTCGGTTTACTTTTGGTGATTGGAGATGGAATTGAAACAAGAAGAAATGATTCAGTGCATGTCCAAAATAAGGGCACTCTTGCTTGATATGTTTTCCATTGTTAGTTCTTGATTTTTTATCCACAGAGTTTCTTGTTGAATGGATTGAAGATCATTGATTGAGCAAAGAGGTGCACACTACAACCCACTATGGGGGAGATTGTAATATTGAAAAAAACATATATATTTACTTGCATCCATATGAATCCAAACCATTTATACACAAATATGCAAACTTTCTCATTTATATAGAAAGTAAGAGTGCATACAACCAAAATAGCACCAAGCGCAATCCATCTATCAACCAAAATACATCAACAACAAGGCTCTCAATGGCCTGTCACATTTACTGCAACACACTAGCTTATAACCTTGATATTATGACTCAAAACGTGGCTTTGATACACATAAGAATTATAATTGAAGACATCAACACAAAAGGAAGAGATAACATATGAAGAACAGACTGTAAACCTCAAAAAATCTTATGTAGAAAAACACCCTATGTAAGCTATAAGTGTACAAAATCTAAGTGTTAAGAAACCATTTTTGGTTATTTGTGGTTACCCAATGAAAAAAATGATTATAAACAAATAATCAAATAACAATGAATGATAGTAGAAAGTGTTCCTGGGTGGTATTGATTCTATGGAGTCATTTCTTGGTGGAATTTCCCTAGTGAAGTCATCAGTATAGTTATTTGTGCAACCTTATATAGTAGCTTGTCATCCTAGTGGGTCTACATATCAGCTTGGTGAGTGCTCATCTCATATTTTAGTTTTGATACATCTCAACATGAGGAGCCCAAATGATAGGGAAAGTTTAGTGCAAAAAAAAAATGAATTGTGCTTTAAATTTGAATTTTAACATGCTAGAATCATTGTTGTGGATCAATTTCATACTTCAAATTTCCAAGTTTGAAGACAAATTCAATCCATTTTCTTGAGAATTTTTTTCTTAAATATTATGTACATATAATATGGAAAATATTGTCACTAAGAAAATGATACTGAACTTTGATATAAACAAACTTTAACAAGAAGTTAATTTTCATAGTATTTTTCTGGAACATAGATTTGGATTCTTCTTCTGTGCTATGAGATTTTGATAAATTAGAATAGATATAACAACACAATTTTACTGATATAACATAATTTTACCAAATTAATCATCATCATATTCTTCTTCTTTATCTTACTGCTTACGTGACTTCATAGGTCTCTCTCTATCAAAAGTATATTCATGTCGAATTTCCATAAACTGGAAAACTTTCCATTGACACATTTACTGCAACACACTAGCTTATAATCTTGATATTATGACTCAGAACTTGGCTTTGATACCTGTAAGAAATCTAATTGAAGACATCAACACAAAAGGAAGAGAGAACAGATGAAGAACATATTGTAAACCTCATAAAATCTTATGTAAAAAACCACCATATCTAATCTATAATTGTACAATATCTAACTGCTAAGACAACGTTGTTGGTTATTTGTGGTTACCCAATGAACAAAATGATTAGAAAAAAATAAACAAATAATAATGAATGATAGTGGAAAGTGTTCCTTCGTGGGGTTGATTCTATGGAGTTATTTCTTGGTGGAATTTCCCCAGTGAAGTCATTAGTATAGTCATCTGCACAACCTTGTGTATTAGCTCATCATCCCAGTGGGTCTACATATCAGCTTGATGAGTGCTCATCTCATATTTTATTTTTGATACATCTCAACATGAGGAGCCCAAATAGTAGGGAAAGCCTTTTTGCAAAACAATATGAATTGTGTTTTAAATTTTAATATTAACTTGCTAGAATCATTTGTTGTGGATCAATTTAATACTTCAATTTTCCAAGTTTTAAGACAAATTCAATTCATTTGGTTGAGAATTGTTTTGTTTAAATATTTTGTACATATAATATGGCAAAGATTGTCACTATGAACATGATACTGAACTTTCATATCAATATGCTTCAATAGGAAGTGAACATTCTGAGCATTTTTCTGGAACTTAGATTTGGATTCTTATATGGTATGAGATTTTGATAAATTAGAATAGATATATAAAAAAAAATTCAATGATCTAACATAATTTTACCAAATTACATGAGGCTTTTCTCATGGCCGGTACATAGTATTTACAAGGATCGTTCAAAACCCATGGAGGCATCCAATGTGTGCATCTCGTAAAAAAATGGCATGCCTATTCTTTGAAAGATTCCTCCTAGGTTTCTTTCTTGCTCATATTTAATATACATGAGGACCTTATCCGTGCTTTGTAATCCCAAGACTTATTTGCAACTCTGATTTAAAGGGATGATCAGATTTTATGAAGAACATGACTTTTCTAGTTTGGTTGAGTGAAATATGGGATGCCCATATCTCAATGAAACGTTTTGTCAGAAGTCTGCAAATGTTTTCAAACTACTTAATCATCATCTTCTTCAAGTTGTTGGTGAGTTTTCACTGAGTATTCCAAGTATCCTGAATCAATACTTGCCATAACTGTCAGTAATTTTTCCTGTAGTAAAGTGTTTTTTTCTTGGGTTTTAGATTTTCCTATTCAAGAAATGGATACTTAGTGGATCCTAAGAGCATGTTTGATTTTGGATATAGTGAACATAGTATGGACACAGTATTGTAGGTTGTTGTATTCATGTAGGATTGAAAACATTATTTTCATGTTGTACATTGTAAATTAACCTTAAGATCAGACTAGTTTCCATCAAACTAAGATTGTTTTTTTAAATGTAGAATGCTCATACATGTATCTCTATTGCTAGATGTTTGTATTAGCAAAATCTACATCTAGCAAACATTAATCCACATTCTTAGAATCATTGCAACATTGCTTGTAGATAAAATACACTATTGTAGGTTTGTCTATTTGCCACATAGATAAGTAATCCCATCTCCTTCTTTTCTTTTCACATAGGAGGGTTGCTTCCCATGATTCAAGTTTACTAGAAGCATGGTTGCAAATTGGGTGTGCATGCATCCAATTCTCAAAATGTCAGGAAATAGGTTTTTGTCAATTCATTCATGAATATAAGCAAAAATTAAGTGGACATAAGAAATTTACAACATAAGAGATACACAAATCTAAAATTGTTGGCAGCAGGAATCCCTTTGAAATTTAACAATCTTCTAATACAATCATACTTATCAGCTATGAAAATATTAAAGATAAGCAAGGTTTGTGCATGGAAATCAACCCAGTCTCTTTCCCAAAGAGAGAAGAAGACCCCCCCCCTCTCTACCTTCTAGATGATATATTTTATAAAATTACAATTTTCTAGTTGTCAGTAGCCTTTTTTGGAACTAGATCCTATCAAAAAACTAAAAATGAAACAATCTCTAATTTGTTGCAAAGAAATATGGAACTGGTAAATTGCATCTTGAAATTTTCCACTTGTACTCAAACTTAGAATTATTCGTTGAGAATGCTACTTGAAACCTAGGACAAATTCTTTAACTGTTGATTCTTTATTCTGAAATGCTCTGCCACATTTCATTATAAATCATTAAAAATCTAGAACCTTCCCATATTCGAGATGTTACGAGCTATTAGGAATAAGAATAAAAATAAATCTTTGATCTGTTACAAGAAATTTGGCAGCATCAATATTTATGGCTAAGAATATCTACCCTAAAGATGTTGAATTAGATTTAGCCAATTAGTGATTATGTAGTATGTATGATATTTAAACCTTAAACCGACTGCTCAACTCCTACCTTGAAATCTATCAGGAGATATGGATCTGTGGTCTATTGAAAATATGGACTTACTGCTAATCCATGGTCTTCCACAAGTCAAACTCCACAGGAATATCAAACCCTGACTTCTCCATGTTGAGCGTATACTGATGTGAAGTCTTAATTCCATGAGCTATGATCTTCTTTCACATTTCAATGTCGAGATGAATTCTATAAGCCCTTACATCTTCTTCATTGACTTTGATAGGCTCTAATGCAACAATAATTTCTGAAGGAATCTTAGTTTTGCAAAATCTATCCATGTTAAGGAAACCCTTGTAATTGTTTATAGGCATGATGTCAAGCACAATGGGGCATGGAATCTTTGTTTTGTAAAATATAGCCATGCTAAGGAAACCCTTGTAATTGTTTATAGGCATGATGTCAGGCACAATGGGGCATGGAATCTTTGTTTTGTAAAATATAGCCATGCTAAGGAAACCCTTGTAATTGTTTATAGGCATGATGTCAGGCACAATGGGGAACTTTATACCAATTGTTCAGTAGTCATTTATAAACTTCAATTAAATATTTGTGTTATAAAATAACTACATAATTATTAAATCTGCACCTACCTTGCAATTTCTCGAGCAATTTCCCTTGCTTTATTTCAACAAATTAGTGATTACACAAAGGCTTCCACCATTTTCCCAGTAATTTTGGAGTTATAAGTAATAAAATATCTTCTTCAAGAGTAATCAAAGCATAAATGGTCCTCAAAAATCCTATAATATCCTTCATAGGACCAACAACAAGTTTTGTCTTTGCTAAGATGAAAGAATCTAATGCTGCTTGTTCAGAGAATTTTCTCCCSAAGTCCTCCGGCAATTACCCTTCCTCCTTTTCAAGCTTGACTGACTTCAATCTTAACTTTTCTTCCATCTTAAACAAAAACAATATATCCTTGGTCTTCTCAAAATCGTCAATGACATCATCTATGGTAGCTTTASACTCCTTGTTATTTTTCTTGAGATCTAATACCTTTTTAGTTTTCTACTTAATGGCATTCATGGTCTCTACCACATCCGCTTCAACCGGTTGTCTCATAAAAACTTGAACACAAACTGGATCTTCTTAGATATCAACATACACACCAATAGGGCGTGATTTTAGTTGACTCCATGGGAATAATCCCACATGAATTACAAGAAAGAATTTAAAATTGTTTATATTAGCAGGAATATAGAATGTTGTTTTAGTTAGCCTGACGTGATGGTAGGCTTGACATGGAGTGGAAATCGACTTGTTCTTGGGTTAAGAAAGAAAAATGGGAAAAAGGCCCATTATTTTATTAAAATAACACTTTAATGTTTGTTTTGTATTTCTTAAATCAAAATGACTTTAATGTTTGTTTTGTATTTCTTAAATCAAAATGGCTACGTGACAGGGATAAGAAATGAACATAATTTATTGCTTGTTTTGTCTTACTCTTTTTTAAACCAAAATGGATAAAATGATACTTATTTGTTTTGTCTTTTTTAAATCGAAATGGCGGGATAAGAAATGAATTAAATGGCTAGGGATTAAAGTGAAAATCCCCTTGTTACATTATTTTTTGATCAAATTAAAAAAAAATCATAAAACTCATTAATTTACAAGTTTTTAAAAACTTTGGGATAGTCTTTGGAAAGGGCAATTTCAAATAGAACTGAAGAAACCAAGGAATGTATTGTTTGTTTTGTCATATTTTTTTAAATCAAAATGGCTAAAATAACACTTTAATGTTTGTTTTGTATTTTTTAAAAATGAAATAACACTGTAATGTTTGTTTTGTATTTTTTAAATCAAAATGGCTAAAATAAAACTTTAATGTTTGTTTTGTATTTTTTAAATCAAAATGGCTACGTACTATAGATAAGAAATGAATATACTTTATTGTTTGTTTTGTCTTACTCTTTTTTAAATCAAAGTGGCAGGGTAAGAAATGAATTAAATGGCTATGGAATAAAGCGAAAATCCCCTTGTTAAATTATTTCTTGACTAAATTAAAAAAACCATAAAACTCATTAATTTATAAGTATTTAAAAAACTTTGGGGTAGTCTTTTAGCAAAGGTTAATTTCAAATAAAACTAAAGAAACTAAGGAACGGTGAATAAGGAAATTGTCGAATTTTTACCGAATCAAAAAATTTAAGGTTTGAAACTCAAATATTTTGAAAACTTTAACAAGATCACATTTACGGTTTTGTTGTTGAAACCAGTGCCTTTTTTACAATGAAAAAACTTTTTTTTTTATGAAAATCATTAATAAATATAGAACATGCTCAAAGGATAGGCTTGGAAAAGGGTTGAGTTCATACTAAGCTTGTTTTTTTAATGTAGAATGATCATAATTTACACACATAAACTTGTTCTCTTTATCATGTTCCACAAACTCTTGTATCATAAAGTTCACGAGAACAATATACAAAGATGTGTTACTGTAGTTATGGTGAGTAACATATCAAAAACAACATCATAATGTTGAGGTAAATCAACCATCCTCAACTCAGAAAAAGAGGTTACCTCCAACATCCTTCCAAGTTACCCCCAAATTTGTAATTATCACTCATGTGCATATGAGGGGAAATACCACATAAGAAAGGGATGATGGTCTTTCATAAAATTCAAAAGATTTAGAAGACTTTGTATTTATATCAAATGAGACCAAAAAAATAAATGTTGAAAATATATGCTTCATAAGTTTGAAGACAAAGATCATAAAAACAATGTATCCCTTATCATTGTTTTGAGGGGATTTTCAAAATATCTAATAACAAACATATCCAAAAACAAACTTTGTTCACAAATCTGAAACAAATGTTCCATATGGCATTAAAAGGGTTCCAATTACATAGATAAAGAAGAAATTAAAAATGCTAGCCTTTGAAGGTAGGGATGGGGGATCCCCTAGACCAAAATGTAGAAAAACTGGAGGGAAAGAAAAAAGAACCAATCACAACTTGGCCCTCATGGTATAAACCTGTGAGAAATGATTGAGCATAATACTAGGACAAAGTAAATTGAATGGGGAAGAACTCAAATGTCTTTACTTACAAAACCATGCAGGAAGGGTCTTTAGAATCTGAACCATCTCTTTGCTAAAGAAACCTTGATATATAGCATGTCCAAGCTAAGTGATAATGTGCAAGAAGGCATAACTACCTTAGTTGTTTTTAGATTCATGTACCTTTAGAGACTGCAACTATATCTTGATTTACCCATTCTTTGATGTAGTCATGAACTGGGCCCATAATTATTTCCTTCTCCACCCTTAGGGAGAATATTTATTATTCAATTCCACAAAGGATCAATGATTGAGTAGAGAGGTGCAATATACAACCCACTACGGGGGATATTGTACAATGCAATGTCCTTTAAAAGAGTGGATGCACATATATCAAAGAGAAAAGCATGTTGGTCATAGAAATCAGGGAAACATGATATTTAATCAGAGTTTTTGGACATTTCTCCAATTCCATATTAAATAGACCATTGGAAAATGCATTCTGGAGATAAAACTTTTTGGTACATGCATGCAAAAGTCCAAAATAACCCTTCTGCAATCATGACATAAGCCTAAATTCTCACAATACTTGTAGATATTCTAGACTGCAACATTGGAAATATCCAGATTGCACTGTTTACAAAAATTCTAAAATGTTTCTTTACAACATTCTTGGTTGAGAGATGTATAAAGAAAACTTATATATGTGAAGTAAGAAGGTTTCTTGGAGTTCATATTTGTATAATATTTAATGTTTTGTGAATACCAGGTTCTGCTTCTCTCTTAGAAATAGAATCAACTCTACATCTTAAGTCAATTGAGAATGGTTTGTCAATACAACTCCAAACCTGGTGGTTTCAACCCTTACCCACAAGATAATGCTAATCTCCTCTTCTTTGTACCTTTGGACTTCTATGGATCTACTTTTCTCATTTTGTATCCAAGAACAAAATTATTTTCTTCTCCTCAATCTTCGACAAGCAAATTGGGAAACCTTTTGATTGAATATAAAAAATTTAGACTATCATAAGTTCACTACAATCTAAGGACCAAGATATATGATCTAGTGTCAAGGATTCCCTCTTATAGGTTTACAACTCCTCCTAGGGTTTTTACATAAAGAATAGGTCCATATTCTAGAAGATTCTAGAGATATGTGTACTTTAGGTGTTGCACAAGGGATTAATGTTGACTAAAATGATAACTCAGAGAAAATACAAGTGTTTCTATTATTACCTATAAAATACAAATAAAAGTTCACCCTCTTGTTATTTCAGTCAAATAAGCCTCTTTTATAATGAAATTTTTAGAGAAAATAGCTCCTAACTGAAAAGCTATCTCATCAATAGTCTTAAAAGCAATGTTTTTCAACTTCAATTTCAACACTTCAGGAATTCCAACAAAAGAAAAGGTATAGGCAGAGGAAAGTAATTGAAAACTATCAATTGCACCAAACTCTTTTGTATCTGAAGAATATTTCTAAAACATTGCCTTAGGAAAGAGTAGTTTTCCATATTGAATTTCTAGGGTAAGAATCCCCATGCCTTGCAAAAATTATGTCCTCCATTTCACAGTTGACCATGTTTGGATCATGACATAGTTTACGAATAATTAAAGAAGCATTTGAGTTTCCCCATGAGAAACTTTCATTAATGACTTATGCATTGATACATGTAAGTTTTGTGGCCATGTCAGTAAAATTCTTTGACCACTTTATGTAAGTATCAATGCTAAAATCTATTGTTGCATAAGAAGACAATGCAATAGATAGAATAGAGTCATTGTAGGCAATTCTACAAAAAAATACTACGAGTTTGAGCTTGGAGAAGCAGTTAACCAAGTTCTACAGGAGCTCTGAAGAGTTAATAAGAATGAAAGTAGAGAACTAGAAAACAAGCAATGTTAAAATTTCAATCAATTTGTTAGGAAAGGGATATGGATCATTATTCCCCTTTACTGTCAGAGGTGCCTTGAGGCTTGCAATCCATACCAAATGCAAAGCAAAAGGACTTACAAACTGCCATATGTTTTTACATTTGTTGTATTTAAATTTACTCTTATTGTGTGTAGAGGGAGCACCTTATTGTGAAAATCCCACTTGGTTATTTGATTGAGAATGAATTGGCTCCACAATAACATATTTCATCAGTTGAACTGGAATCTCAAAGTTTGTATAATTTTTTTGATCCTCTATTTCATTTCCAGGTGTAAATCCAGATTTYGTAGGTGTGTATTCTGTGATAGGAGCTTCTTGGTTAGAGAGCCTAGTGCTTTCTTATATATTTTCTCCTATGAATTTAATAGGGTAAATAGCCAATTGCATGTGGGATACAAGTAGAGTTTTGATTGAGAATGAACTTGAATGATGTTATGCATGGAATTTATGATTTTGTTGGAAGGGGAGGACAATGACATGGTTTACATGTATAAACACTTTTGTGCTTTAAAAACATTCAGTTGGGTTTTTTATTTAGTTATATTAATGTAATAGTTTTGTTGGCGTAGCACTGAGGGTGCTACATAGTGATATCAGAGCTTGTTACAAGGCTCATACCTAATGGACCCACATGATTGTTGTTAATTTGAACGATGCATGATGAATTTTGTGCACCACCACTTGTATGACTTTTGTGTCAAAGTCAATCTAGCATGGATAAGGAGAAGGAGTGTTCTCTTGCCTTCCCTTTTTACCTCCAAAACTATATCAATTTATGGGAGGTTTGAAAAATAAACCATGGATTTAATATATGTGATTAATTGTATCACATTTCAATATCGTTTCCATATATGATACAATTTAAGAAGAGGAGTTCTTGGATATGCACGTAAATTGTGATGATGTCTCATGTTCAAAATAATGTAAAATTTGGGTTGAAATCAATGTGTAATAGTCTTAATAAGTCAATGAGAAGTGTGTTCCTTAAATTTTTGTGAAATTGTTCTATATGAATTCTTCCTTGCAACATGTTTTATTGTTAGCAAATGTTTTGGCAATGTATTCAAATCATGGGTTTACTTTCTCTTATGGAAATATTTTCTTGCAACATCTTTTGTTGTTAGCAACTGTTCTCACAATGTATTCAAATCATGGGTTGACTTGCTCTTATGAAAATATTTTACCTAACAAGTGTTTTCTTGTGCTTGAAATTCATTAAAATGTTGTTGCATGAATCACATAATAACTCCAAGTAAAATTGATTTTAGATTTACATACCCTCCACAAGAAAGATGTGTGCTAGCATGTGTCATGTGTACTACCGAATTTGGTTGTGTAGTTGGTATTTTGAGAAGAGGACCTCAATGATGAGTATAAGATTATGGAGGAGGAACATGAATGTTCTTGGTGGGAAATAATGAATGTAGGGATGTAATTCTTGATGTGTAGTTATGAGTCTTATTTGAAAGAAAATGTATGACATATTAAAATTTCTTAAAGTGTTGGTATTAGTGTGTGGAAAGTATATAAAATTGTGTTGATACAAGTGATCATAGGGTAGACTCTAGAGATCCTATTGATTATAACAAAAGCATGTGGATTAAATTATCGTTTCATATAACTCAACCTAGAACTCCCACAATTGAGGATAAATTGTGTTGAATGCATTGTGCTTAATGATAACCCTTTCAATTTGTGAAAAACATACCTATGCGTTTAGGTGTGGATCACTGAAGTTTGATTGAATAATTCAATGCCCAAAATAGGAAAGAGATTCTTTGATAATCTCCTAGTTGTGAAAAATATTTCCAAAGCATGTTTTTACCCCAAAAAATTCTATAAACAACTTTCTAATGAAGTGTTTGACAAAAGGACTCAACTAGTATTGATTCTCCTCTATATGTTTGTTATAATATCTCAAATAGGTAGCATTAGTAAATGATTTATATGCCTAGTTTGTGGCCTATTGATTGTCCCAAAAGATTTCATTAGTTTGTTGTAAGAAAATAAGAGTTTTGGAATGGATTGTTATCTTATTTTAATGCTAAGTTGTAAAGTACATTAGCACAACTGATTCATTTAACTAGAAAGTCCAGTCAATTTAGAGAAATCCTCATACATTGAAATTAAAGGTAGTTATGCAGGGTCCCATCAAGGTAGATATACGTGTATGCATGTGTTTGTCTAAGGGTCGAGGTAGGGCATAGGATTTTGATTTGACATATGATTTCTATTTTTATTTTACTCTTTGAAAATGAAATTATTGTTGCCTTTGAAATGTGTCCACTCCAACTAAAAAGCTAATAGGGTCATATTATTGTCATGTTTTTATTAAAATAATAAAATATGAGCTATTTTTTTAAGTTTTAAAGTTATTTGGATGGCAATGAAATATGCTTTGCAACAAGGTTATTTATTGGTGCGTAAAAGGGTATTGGTATGGTTAGCATTTCTCTACTAGGTCTCCATGGCTAAAGATGGTTAAAATTTCACATCCAATTTTTCATGTAAATAATGGGATGACCACAACACAAGCTCCCAAAATAAGTAAAGTATTAGTAAAATTGATTCATTTTAATAGTTTGTTATATATATTTGTGATTCCAATGAGAACAAGACATCTAGTTTCTTTGTTGTTGTCATGCATATGATATGAATTTTAGATGTGAGGACATTAAATACTTACAAACACACTAGCAAAATTTGTGTATATACTAAAAATGTTGGAAATATGTTTTAGTGGATATCCTTAAATGATTGATGTTGTCGAGCCAATACCTATATACCATGGTCTCTATATTCTAGAAATCTTGCAGGATCAATTATTTGTGTGGCTTCATTGACCTCAATCTTCTTTTCCATTTGTAAAGGATACGTTAGAGAATTTGATTTCATAAAAAGATAATAAATATAAATACATATAAAGACTTTATACCTGGTAGGAATTTTACTAATTTCATATTATTTCTCATGCAAGTTTCACTTTTGGTGTAATGTATCCCAAATTTACCAAAACAAAAAAAAATTGTTAGGTGCATTAAAATCGTTGACTCTTCAATACTTGTTCAAGAATAACTCTATTATCGTTGCTATTGGATTAAAACATGTACCTCTTTGTAATTAAGACTACTGCGATCAAGATAGCTATCTTATCTATGTGAAGTCATGATATTAAAAAATTACAATGCATATAAATATATGAATAATAGGCTAGCATTTAGTTTGCTCATAATATTTGTATTATCAAATTATTATGAGATTTCATTGCTTACTGTATCCATTTAGCAATTATAGTGTACATAATGTAACATTGATACTATTCCTATCCTTATAAATCAATGTAGTTGTTTACCAAAAGACCCAACCTTTTATGCAAATCTTAACGCATACCAAATGTAATCATTATATGAAAATCCTAACACTTACCCATATGTAACCCCACATATGGAGTACTTAGCATATACTCACATATATATATATATATATATATATATATATATATATATATATATATGTTTGTTCGATTTAACATATGACAAGAACATTACTCATATATATATATATATATATATATAGTGGGTCACATGAAATAATGCACATTTTCACTTATTCTAAAATCGGTTTCATTACAACATGACCTTACACTACAAGGTAAATCATAACCTAATACATTGAATAGTCACTAGGTGCATTAACACATTATAAATCATATCCTAACGCATTAATATAGTTTCTATGCGCACATGCGTTATCGTTACAAAGGGACTGTTATAGGGTGGTTATTACAACGAAGACAATGATGTATCATACACCATAACACATATAGTTCTACAATGGTGCCATGTATAACCTAGACCTAACATCATTAAACCTACCTGACTCATGTCATATCCGAGCATTGAATACGTTTGGAAGCCATGTTAATGGAAGGGTTATATTGGTCTGCAATGCATTTACCACTGGCTATTACATTTAAGAGAAGTTTGTATCCTACTGGATGTTTAGGAAGTTGCGTCGAATGCGGGCTCACCATATCTGATTCTTCACATGGATACAATACTTTGCATTCCCATCAAACATTACTCCTTGTTGGCAATGCGTTCAAGGTTACTCCATTCATTGTTTCCCTTTGGCTTCATGAAAACCCTCCTCTGCCCTGTGTGTGATTTGGTTTCTGCACATACCCTGTGTGCTTCGGTATTTGTGCATACCCTATGGCTCCATTCTTGTGGCATATTGAAAATGGAACTCGGCCTTGGTAACGAAAATGGAAGACGAATTTGAGTCGAGTTACTCTCTACACAAGGTAATTCCCAAACTTCTTTCTTCATGTTTTTTTTGGTAACTCTCGTGGACTAAACTCGTTAAACTGTTGAGGTTAGCACTAGAATGGTATCTCGCCTTCGTGGGTGTTTTCTGCCAGGGTTCCACCATGGCCCTAAGTTATCTTTACTGGGTGATTCTTACATGTTCTTTCTTGCTTTTACTGTGTGGCATTGTTTAACCATTATTACTTACACATGTATATACGTTTATTCTCTGTGGAAAATATTGAAATCTATGGACCATGTGGAAAGTTAACCTTGTAAAATTTGTAACTCTGTCCTGGAAATTAGTTAGTGTCTTGTGTGCATTTGAATGGATACCTGCATAAGAAAAAGGGATAGTTTAATAGAGTCACACTCTATATTACCACCCTGTGGCATTCAAGATTTATCTCTATGTGAGTATATAAATATAAACATAGGCTAGACCCTCCATGACGTTCTTAGATTTCGTTTGTGTAGTTTTATTTATTAACCTGTGTAGACTCATGAAAAAGGTTGACAAACAATCCTTCTATGGTTATTTTGCAACTTGCATTATTTGTGTAAAGTAGTAGTAATATTATGTTTTATGATTTAACCTTTGAACTCCATATGACAATAGGTATAGGGAAACAAATACTTCCTCTTCTTACAATTTACATTCGGTGTTGGAAAAAGAAAATGAATTGGGTGATTTTCACCTTCTGGTTCATAACTTCACCTTCTGTGTTTTTAATAGGGAAGTATTGATATACAAATATACTGTAACATCGAACTTCTATCCCGTTGGAAAACTGAGAGGGGGAGGGTGAATTAGTTGTTACTGTTCTTAAACAATTATATCCATTTTTAAACTCATTACAGAACACTCAATGGTGATCACAATAAATAAGAAATAGAGTAATCAACATCAATCACACACATTTATAATGTAGAGACAGATATTCCCGAGGAAACCCATAAAGGGTGAAAACCTCTTTTTCTTTATATGATAATTATTTTCTGTACATTATCATTCTTATGAGCACCAACTCATAATGAGGATACCACCTCTGTTTTGCAAGCTGCTACTTGTTGAGAGCACCGACTCTCTAGTTTCTCTAGCACCCACTAGAAGGAAGAACCAACTCCCTGGTTTCTCTAACACCCACTAGAAGGAAGCAACAACTCCCTATGTGTTCCAGCACCAACTGGATGGAAGCACTAACTTCCAGTCATACAGGCACCAACTTGTATAATAGAGAACAACAGTTCTCCCTTGCACCACCCTGCCACCTTGGTTTCTCTGGTTGCAACCATATGGAAGCTACAACTCCCTCTGTTCAAGCACCGACTTGAAACTCAAAGGACAACAATCCTCCCTAGCACCTCCCTACCTCCATACCACCCTAAGATATAAAGTTTTCTATCAATAAATTTATCATAGTGATACAATATTTATCAATGGCTTACTGGTCTCATCACTATTCTTCTACACTTCTCTACTCTGCCTACATCAGTGTCTTCCTGCACACATTCCTTGCACTTTTTGTTCTTCTACCTTTAATGATATGTGGGCCATGTCCCTTCTATGCACCATTCCTCTTTTGTGCATTTTAGTTGCTGCACCCTGGCTCCTTCTACACACATGAATGACTCTCAAAAACAACCTGCATAACACACTCTTAAAAATCGCAGCCTCAATCTCTTCATTGTTCTTCATTTTTATAATCTATTTGCACCTTGTGCATGTTGCATGTGCTATCCCACTGCATTCATCATCACTGGCCCTTCTCATGAGATATTTTGGATTTACTGACTATAATAGTCTTTGACCCTTTTACATCTGTTAGTCGACTCTATGATGAGTTTACATTCCACTGGAAATTGCCTCAAGACTCTTCGTCTTCTCTGTCGATCACCCTGAAGTCTCTTTGAATTCTCTGGCATAAACCATCAGTGGTCTCTAACAGTTACACCGAGGCTCTTCGGCTCCTCTGGCAACCTCCCTACATCTCCTCAAATTCTCTGGAAGATGTAATCACTTCATTCTGGTAGTTACTCATAGGAACTCCGCATGTTCATGCGTTTTGGCGCCTTCTCTCTTCCTGAAGAAACTTCACAGTGGCTGCTAGCTCTTCTGGCTAGGCCCCTTCCATTCAAGTGACCTCTGGCGGTGACCAAATGCCTATTCATAAGGTGCTTTCATGACTTACATTTTGAGGATCCGGGGATGAGGCATCTCAACTCTCCAAGTCACGATCTCTGAAAAGGATCTTGGCAGCTCTAGCTCTGCTCTCTAGCTCTCAATGATGTGACCATGAGATATGACCACTGACTAGTAATTTGAGTGCTTCGCTCTTCAGATCAACATTCCATGATACATGGTGATCGAACGGCTATCCTTCATTCGTGAACTTCATCTTTCTATACTTTGGGGGATTATTGATGCTAAAACTCCTGAAACTAAACTCCAAGAGTGATGTCATTCTTGCATCACTCAAGGATGTGCCATAAGTCAAGTGGCTGCCATGTGTCACTCAGAATTGTGATTTCCAGTGGCCTTGAATACTGAGTAAACTTAACACTTGTCCTTATATGATTGTGCCATGTGTCCTTGCCGACGTAGACTACCACCTATTATTTTTGATGTGGTCTGTCATCAACTACCTCTTGGATCTAACGACCCAGATTCATCCTTCATCCAATGGCTAATATTATTTCACAATTTTGCATATCTCGAATTCAAGAGGTTAGAACACCTCATTCCTTTGAATTTCCAGTCAGCGAAGAGATGATCTTTTGGCACGTGTCCTTCTTGGATCGACGAACCATATTTCTCCTCAATCCGACGGCTCAGATCATTTCACCATTTCACGTTTCACGAGTTGGAGGAATAGAACACCTCGTGCCTTTGACTTTCCAGTCAACAAAATGAAGATCTTTCGACATGTGTCCTCTGGATCCAATGACCCATGACTATCCTCGATGGACGGCCAGGTTTCCTTCACAGTTTTGGAGATTTGGATGACTCTTAGTCTTATCCACCTTGCAGCTTCACGAGATCTAACGATTAATGTTCCTTCGTAATTAATATAGATCTGATGGCCCAGATCTTATCATGATTTCGCATATTGTAAGTTGGAAGGTTAGAGAGCTTCCTTCCTTTGACTTTCTAGTTAGCGAAATGATGAACTGTAGCCACGTGTCCTTCCCAATGATGGACGGTCCTCCTGTTTTCAAGACTTTGTAAGTCTTCTCATGTTGAACTTTAGATATCGTTCAGGTTCTCCTAGATCCGACAATGGTTGGTCCCCGCGCTCAGACGTCAAGAGATTTGTGGATAGATTCATAATTTGTCAGCATTCGACGGGGAGGAAACAAAATGCAGGGTTTTATCAACCATTGCCCATACCTGAGAGGCCGTGGGATACAATCATCATGGATTTTATATTGGGGTTGCCAAGAACACAAAGAGGTTTTGACTCAATCTTTGTGGTGGTGGATAGATTTTCCAAGATGACACACTTCATTCCATGTCAGAAGACCAGTGACACAACTCACATTGTGAATCTATTTTTCAAAGAAGTCATTCAACTTCATGACTTACCAAGAAGCATAGTTTCGGATCGAGACACCAAGTTCATAGGGCACTTTTGGAGGACCTTATGGAAGAAGCTGGGAACTAACTTGTCATTTAGTTCGGCTTATCATCCTCAGACGAATGGACAAATGAAAGTGATAAACAGAAGTCTGGGAGACTTGCTGAGAAGCCTAGTGATAGAACACCACAACCAGTGGGACAACATATTACCACAGGTAGAGTTTTCTTAAAACGACTCAGTTAACAGAAGCACAGGGCAGAGTCCATTTCAGGTTATCTATGGCATGCAACCAAGATGGATTTATGAGTTGAGATATTTTGTACAAAATGCAACTAGGAGCACTAGTGTAGAAGATTTCGTAGAGGCGATGAAGGAACTTCACAGCCAGGTGAAGGAGCGATTGCAGAGTTCGAACCAGGAATATAAGCGCAGAGTGGATCAACACAGAAGACAACTTCAGTTTGAGGTTGGTGACTTGATTCTGGCACATTTGAGGAAGGAAAGGTTCCCAAGAGGAACATATAATAAGCTGAAGATGAAGAAAATCGGACCATGTAAGGTCTTGAAGAAATTTGGGGCGAATGCTTACGAAATCGAATTACCTGATGGGATTAGAATTTATCTGATATTCAATATCTCAGATTTGTACCCGTATAAAGCTGAGGAAGCTGAGGTAGGAAATGAGAAACTAGTGATCCAGCGGGAAAATAAGATGCCAGTTGCAGATAAGCCACAGATGGAGCGCATACTGGACAAAAGGGTGAGCAAGAAGACGAGGCGAAAGCAATACTTTGAATATTTGGTCAAGTGGAAGGGCCATCCAGTTGAAGATGCCAGCTGGGAGAATGAAGCGGAGATCAAGAGGCATGGACACAGCATACACGATCTCATGGACAAGAGCCCATGAAAATTTTCAAGCGAGGGAGTATGATGCAGGAGCATCTCAAGCGAGCTAGCACGGAGGCCAAAGGACAACAGGAAAGCGCCCAACAAAAATTTTGAAATATATGGAACCATTAATGAAACATCAAGTGGAGGCACACTTGTATAATGTAAACAAAACTTGAGCAATCCGCTCTCGTCCTTAGTAGGTAGAATACATTTATAGTAGTAAATGCAAGTAGGTAGAATTGAATGTGTAGATTACATAGTTTTAGAGTGCAAGAGGGAAACGGGATATAAACACCCGTATTTGTGTATTGTAACACTAGAGGATGAATAATTCTGGAGAGCATAGAAGAGAAGCAGAGAGAGATGTGTAACAGATTCCATGTACAAAAGTTCTGAATTAATACAAGAAAGCGGTGATTCAGACTCATGGTGTCCATATATTTTCTGTGTATGCATCTTTGAATGTTATGCTCATGAATGTTTTACTCTTTCTGTCATGCAATTTCTTTTATGCTATGTGTGAATGATTTCTTGTTGAATGTTTGAAATTTGAGAGGAAAGGGAAAAGGAATGAGTTTCAATTGTTTCTCTATCTGAGCAAGATTTCCTGCAAGGAGTGCAGTTGAATTGTCCGCAAGGAGTGCATCGACAAGGTACTCAGAGGTTTGTCTCTGAAATCTCAGGAGGGAAAGCTTTTGTTCTCATTTCCATAGAAGTGTAGTCAGGCACAGGAGCCGTGCAAGGAGTGCGCAGGCCGAGTAAATTCTCAGAGTTGCGAATGTGAGTGAAGTATTGAGAGACTGCTACTGCAGGTGTGCGCAGAGTCAGAGAAGTTCAACACTTGAATGTGTTTGAAAATCTGCCGCAAGGAGTGTGAGCAGGAGGAACGTTTGAAGGAGTCGTGCAAGGAGTACGAGCCAGAGTTTTCTGAAAGACTCGGAGTTGGGAAAGTTCAGAAGGATTTGAACACTTGAAGATTTGAAAGAAGGTGTAGTGACGAGGGACCGCAGGAGGACGAGTTCTCAGAGGAAGAGACAGACGGTCATAATTCTCTATTGAGAATCCACGAAGTCCCGGGAGCCGTTAGATCTCACGAAAGAGAAGGGGAGTTACCGCGAGTATTCCTAAGGGTTCTAAGCTCAGGAGGAGTAGGACCGTAGATCCAAGCCACAAGGGTCGTTGGATTTACACAAGAATTCCTATATCAGGTTTTCGTAGGTGAAAGTCCCATAAAATTTGCAACGAGAATCGTCAATTCATGAAAAGCGAAGTCCTGAAGGCTAAAAGGATTGTGTGGGCCACAGAGGAGTCAACGAGTGGACATGTGGCACACTATTGACATGGAGTCAAACTCTGTTGACCATTTTGAAGTTTCATGGAGTAAAGACCCAAATTCCTTGCATTAGGATTCACGATATTGCGAAGTCCAAAGTCTCGACAGAGTAAAGAGGCGTTGAAGATTCAACCTCACAGACGCATCGGAATTTTGGAAAAATCAGGTTTTGGGAATCACGGGAACAAGTTAACTGACACCGCGACCACCGAAATTGCGATAAGGAAAAGTCCGAGAGAGAAAGAGGAAGGGTCAGCGTTGATTATTTTTCGGGTTTTAGAGATTTGAGAGACAGGCGCTCGACTTACAGATTCGTGAAGGGGCGAAATCTGATCTCCTAAGTGCAAAGAGGGGATCCCGCGAGAATTTTTTGTGGGTGCATATTTTCCGAAAGGAAAATAGAAGAGCCGTTTTAGAGTTCTTCGGGCTAGTGATAGGGGTAAGATCCTGTGCGTGTGGACCTTCTGACCTGCGGTTTGTGGAGGGGGCGTGCATCATCATCATAACTTCATTGTAAAAGTGATCGCCACTTCTCTTTATAAAAGTGGGTCACTTCATAAAGCAACTTACACTATCACATGGTTATTTGGTTACCGTTTATGCCTTTTTTTTAAAAGGACATAACTCTCACATCAGAAGTCCGTTTTCAGTGCCGTTTTTAAAAAAAAATCAAAACTTTTCAAGATATTTCCATCCAGATTATTAGTTTCAATTTTTAAATCCACATTATTTGCATATGTAATATGGATTCTACAAGTAATGTCTTGCTTACCAACAATAACTACTTCCAATGGAAATCCCATATGGAAGATTTATTAAGAAGTAAAGGCCTATACCGGATTACCTTGGGAAAGGAAACAACACCCACTGATGATGATAAGAAATCCAAATCGGATAATAGGAATGATGAAGCACGTGGACTAATCAGAATGTCCATCTCTCCTAATTTAAGGTTCCACCTTCAAGTAATTGATGACCCCGAAGAAGCTTGGAACATGATTGAATCTGTGTTTGGTAAACTCAATAATATTCAAGCACAACAATTAGAAAATCAAATACTGACCTTGAGTCCAAGTGATTTTTCTTGCCTTGGAGACTATCTATCTAAGTTTAAAACACTCAAAATTTTATGTGAAGAATGTAAGATAAAAATGGAGGAAGAGTGTTGCATATATCTTGTTCTTTCTAAGCTAGGTAGTGCATATTATGTGTTTGTATCTACATTTTATGCCATGAGAGAGGATCTAGGGAAAGCTTATGAAAAAACCACTCTTGAGTCCTTTTGTGCTTCTTTGATTAGAGAGGAAGATAAGCTTGTACAACTTGGAGTGATCAACACTACAAGTACCTCTAACAAAGCCCTAGTTTCCCAGAAGAAAGATAAACCCAAGTATCCCAAGAAGCAACATCCTCGCTACAACAACAAACAATATTAGGGTCCCAAACCCGCTTAGACAACTTTAGCTCCTAATGGTGACAAATGAGAAATATATAAAAGTAAGAATACTAACAGACATTGCAAATTTTGTGATAAAGATGGTCATGATGAGTCCAAATGTTTCAATAAGATGGAAGCCTTAGAAGCAGCGATGAAGAAGCACAACATCAGTATTGATTCTTCTTCTTCTTATTCTTCTCATGGACATGCACTTTCTGCTTCTGGTTTCTCTTTCAATACACCTTCTACTACTACTTCTTCTTCTGATGAGTGGTGTATTGATTTAGGAGCATTTTATCATACGACTAAAGATAAAGCCATATTTTCTTCTCTAAATGAATGTAACACCAAGAAAATATTTGTTGGTGATGATAGATCTCTTAGTGTTGTAGGATATGGAACAATCCAGGTAGAAAATGGTCATTTCAATGATGTATTATGTGTTCCAAATATTTCTTGTAATATTCTATCAGTATATCAAATCACTCATTCAGGTGAAGGTAAAACCGTAGAGTTTTCACCTCACCAAGTTGTAATCAAGGATCGAAATGATCCTAAGCATGTTATTGCAACTGGAATTGTTGATGATATTACCAGGTTGTACAAATTTGACAACTTTGGGTCATCAACTTTTTCATCAGTTTTTGTTCGTCATAGAAATGATTTGAGCAAACTTTGGCATGAGCGGTTTGGTCATCTAAATTATCGCTCAATGCAACAACTATGTAATCAACAGATGGTGACTGGTCTTCCTCTTGTTTCATGCAAAGATGGTGTTTGTGCTGGTTGTGTTCTCGATAAACATCAATGGGAAAGTTTTGACAAACGTGCCTCTTGGCACGCCTTAAGCCCTTTATAGCTTGTTCACAGTGATTTGTGTGGTCCACTTTCTTCTCCTTCCTTTTCTGGATGAAAGTATTTCTTAACTTTCATTGATGATTTTTCCAGACGTACTTGGGTTTACTTATTAAAACTTAAGAGCGAAGTTTTTGATAAGTTTTTGGCCTACAAGGCCCTTGTAGAAAAGCAATATGGACATCAAATTCAAAAGTTAAGAACAGATAATGGAGGCAAATATGTGAACAATAATTTTACAAGTTACTGCACTACACACGACATCCAAATGCAACATATTGTTCCATATACACCACAACAAAATGGTGTTGCTGAGAGAAAAAACTGCACATTAAAAGAAATGGCTAATTGTATGATCTAATCTAAGGGATTAAGTCTAAAGTATTTGGTGGAAGCAATCAACTATGAAAATTACATAGTCAATCGCACTCCCACAAAGGCTCTTAAAAATATAACACTAGAAGAATATTGGACTAAAATTAAACCAAATGTAAGTCACTTCCGTGTATTTGGCAGTATAACATGGACTCACATTCCTGATGAGAAAAGGAAAGCATTGCAACCTAAAAGTGAGAAGTGTATATTTTTTGGTTATTCTGAAGATGCCAAAGGTTATAGACTTCTTCAACCACATTGTAATGAAATTATTATTAGAAGAGATGTTAAATTTGATGAAAATCTCTTGGCCTGTGAGCCTAATTCGGTGTTTGTGCCTTCTTCAGCTTGCGATCCATCTTCGGCATTTGTGCCTTCTTCTGTTCCTATTCTGGTTTCTTCTTCAAATGATGAAAGTGAGGATGAAAATCCACCTCCGCCTACTGACCTTCCTCCAGATGAGTCCTTTGAACCTGAACAAGCACTAGTTCCACCTCTTCCTAGATGGGTCCATTCAACATGAGAAGCAACTGGTGATCTTGTCAGGGATCCTTCAGATCAACGTCGAACACGTTCACAATTACGATGAGCCTCTTCTCTTTTGTATCAAGCTTCAAAGACTCATGATCCAGAGACATTTGCAGAAGCTTCAGGTCATCCAGATTGGGATATAACAATGAATGAAGAGTATCGTTCTTTAATGGAAAATGATACTTGGGATCTTGTACCTCTTCCAAAAGGAAGAAAACTTGTCAGATGTAAATGGCTCTACAGAAATAAGTATGCATCAAATGGAAGTATTGAAAGACACAAGTCTTGATTAGTTGCCAAAGGATTTTCCCAAGTTAAAGGAATTGACTATAATGAAACCTTTTCCCCTGTAGCCAAAATGAATTCCATCCGCCTTCTTCTTTCCCTTGCTACCTCACATAAATGGGAGGTCCATCAAATGGATGTTAAATATTCCTTCTTGCATGGCGATTTGAAAGAAGAAATCTACATGGAACAACCTCCTGTCTATGTCTAGAATGAATCTAACCTTGTTTGTCTCCTCAAGAAATCTCTTTATGGTCTCAAGCAAGCTCCCCGAGCTTGGTATGCCAAAATGGGCATCTTTCTTATTGCCACTAGATTCTCTAGATGTCATTCTGATCCTAATGTCTATATCAAGAAAGTAGGAAGCCATCTCATAATCCCTTTCCTTTATATTGATTACCTTATCCTTACTGGTAGTGACCCAAAAATTTTAAACCATGTGAAAACTAGCCTTAGGAAGAAATTTGAAATGACTGACTTAGGCGTTTTGCACTATTTCCTTGGCCTCCAAGTTTTGCAAACCAATGAAGGAATTTTTCTTTCCCAGTCCAAGTATGCTTGTGACCTTCTTAGTCGTTTTCACATGGATGATTGTAAACCAACCCCTTCTCCCTTCTAGTCTGGAGTCAAGCTTACTTCCACCTGTACTTCTCCTAAAGTTGATGCCACCCTGTACCGTCAGTTAGTTGGTAGCATCTTATACTTGTCTCGTACCCATCATGATATTTCCTTTGTTGTTGGTCTTGTTGCCCGGTATATGAAAACACCCCATGAAATCCATTAGAAAGAAGCTAAAATGATACTTCACTTTGTTTGTGGTACAATTCAGTTTGGGATACATTACAGTTCAAGGGGGACTCCTTTATTGGTTGGTTTCACTGATTCAGATTGGGTTGGCGACCCTGATGATCGGAAGTATACTGCAGGTTATGTTTTCAGCCTTGGTTCAGGACCTGTCACTTGGGCCTGCAAGAAACAACAGGCTATTGCACTTTCTTCAGCAGAAGCAGAGTACCGAGCAACGATAAATGTTAGTCAGGAAGCCTTGTGGCTTCGACAGATCCTTCTAGAGTTTGGATTCCAACACCAACATACAACCAGCCTTTGGTGTGACAATCAGAGTTCCATCAAGCTCGCCAAAGACCCAGTTCAACATCAACGCAACAAACACATCGAGCTACACATGCACTTCATTAGAAAGCTAATTCATGATCAAGTTATTGAAGTGCTCTTTTGCCCTATAGAACATCAAGTTGCAGACATTTTCACAAAGTCTCTTACAGAAGCGAAGTTTTCCAAACTTCGATCTATGTTAGGAGTTTAGGAAGTTGTCATTAAGGGGGGATAGGCTCTAATTCCTCCTTCCTTCTCTTATTTGTGTCACTATTGCAAATCCTTCAATCTTATCCCAAGTTGTTCTTAAGGGGGGATGTTAGGATATTTAGACACTTAGGAGGTAGTTAAGATCTACTTGGTCTAATATGTCCTCAGGTAAAAGTGTGTTTCTTTAGTATGCATTAGTATGCATTTGTAGTTAGGAAATATGACGGTCATGATATGTTCCCGACATAGAGGGATCTGATAGTTCATACTCTCCTCGATCTTAACGACATTGATCCGTGGCTTAGCACCCAATTGGTCCATGATATCTATTTAAAGAGCATGGAGGGTCATTTGTCGATGATCGATTGCGAGAAACTCTATTGTAAAATCTCTCTGTAATTTTTTTCTTTGCATTAATAAACTGCTCCAAGTGGTCGTGTTGGCTGGGGCCATGGATGTTTTCCCGTAGGGGTTTTACCATGTGAAAACATTGGTGTGTTGATATTTGATCTAGTTATGTGAGTGGTTACTGAAGGTGTTTGTCCTCTATTGGAATACTTGTGTTTTCGAACAAATGGGACATAGGGAGAGGCCATGTCTATGGTGTACCCACAATATTGGAACAATATAAAATGTCAATCTACTTTAAAACATGACTTTGAGGAAAACTAAAATACTTTAGTGGACCACTTTTGCAATAAGGTCGAGATACATGGAGAATAGGTTGAAGGTATTTTGGATCAATCAAAATTGTTTCAACAAGCCACATGCTTTGCTGAAACAATGTGGAATCAATTTCGCACTTTGGAGAATCCTCTAGAATATGGTGCACTAACAATATTATGGTCTATTTTAGGTGCTAGCCAATACTTACAGGGAAACATATCCAAATATTTCAAATTAGTGGATTTATGTCAAACCATGATTTTGGGATAAGTGGAGGATGAGAGAATGTTTAGTGCACTATCATTTTTAAAGTCAAATATGAGGGACAAGCTTTATAAACATATCGATATATGTTTAATATTATATGTAACAAAGTATGACATTACCAATTTTCCATATGAAAGAGAACTAACTCTTTGGCGATCACATTGTGATAGAAGGGGAGAAAACAATATAACAAATTTCTCTAATGAACTTTATACGGAATAAAATTATTTGGAGGCTCATAATGATAGTCCATCTAGAGATGATCTTGTTCACAATGAAAAAAATGAGCACCAAGATGGGAACTGGGAAATTGATATACCACAATATTTGATCTAATCCAATATATATGAGGGCCTAAGGGACACTTATTTTTGTATATGTGTTCCATTGGTGGTAAAATAAATAGTGAATGGAATACCACACATGATGTGATTCTTGTGATATGTTCTTCCTCTAGTCTCTATTTTTTGAGTAGGACATAAATTCTTTATCATAGCAAGATTACTATATGCCAATTTGAGGTTGCATTTTAGGTAAAAATAGGTTCTAGAATCTATATTTTGTGTTTTTCATTGTAACATTGGAGCCAATGTTTCTTGATGCACGTTATTTTAAGATTTATGTTTTGATATTTAACTATTACATTGTCTCTTTCTTGTATGTGACATGAAATGAAGTTGGAATTTGATGAAAATGGGAACTATCTCTTCACATAAATAATGTCCTAGTATTAAATGGTATATACCTAATTTAACAAGAATTCTTCTAAGCAAGAATGGGCTCATTCAAGTAGATGGAATTTCTTTGATGTCTAGCTCTAATATGTTGATAAATTTTAATGGTTTGTTTGTTTGTTGCATTTTGGAGCATTTTGTCAAGTTTGGAATTTTGGGTTTATTTTGGTTAAAAAAATGTTAGTCCCTTGAATGCTTCTAGTTCTCATTTGATGTTTGAATGAACCTTTTGTTATGTAATGATTGGCTTCATATGATTTCCATTGAGTCAAGGGTTTGGGTTAAAGATAAAGACCTTTGTTGAGTAAACTACTTTTTTTCATCTTTTTGTCATGACACTTATTTGAGAAACATATGGTATTAGGATTAATATAAAGATTTGGTCATTTGGTGGGAATTCAATGTGTTTTCCATAATTATGATTATTTTTTTAATATGTTTGATGGTCAAGGAAAGATTTTTTTATTTCCTTTCATTTTTTGGCATGACTTGAGAATCTTCACATTTTAGGATCCAATATGTTTATTTTATATTTTCTTTGAAAATACTTATTTATTATTTAGAAAGGGAAATGAGCTCTACTTAGCTAAGAAAAGAGAAAAACGGTCTATGCACTAGGTTCCTATGCGTTCATAATAAGAGACCTATTAGCATGAGACCAACATTCCTCTAATGCAATTATACTTTCGATGTCAAGACTAAGGACAAATTACATGTAGCTAGTGGTGGATGAGAGAATGTTTATTGCACTATCATTCTTAAATTCAATGTTGATATACGTGTTCCATTAGTTTTGCAAGAAATAATGAATGGAATAGTAAAAATGATGTGAGTCGTGTGATTCAATGTTCATCTATTTTTGGAGTAGGTAGAAAATTATTTATCATAAAAAGATTATTGTATGTCAATTGGAGGTTGCATTTTAGGTAAAAATAGGTTATATATTTTGTAATTTTCATTGTAATGTTAAATCCACATTTCCTTGATGTAAGTTATCTTAAGATTGATGTTTTGATATTTAACTATTACATTGTCTCTTTTTGGTATGTGAAAGGAAATGAGGTTGGAATTTGATGAAGCTAGGACCTATCTCTTCACATAAATAATGTCCTAGTATTAAAGCATACATACCTGATTTAACAAGACTTCTAATAAGAAGAATGGGCTCATTCAAGTAGATGAAATTTATTTAATTTACAGCTCTAATATCTTGGTAAATTTTAATGGTTTGTTTGTTTCTTGAATTTTGGAACATTTTGTCGAATTTGGAATTTTGTTTTTATTTTGGTTAAAAATTGTGTTAGTCCCTTGAATGCTTCAAGTTCTCATTTGATGTTTGACTGAACCCTTTGTTGTGGAATGAATGGTTTCATCTGATTTCCATTGAGTCAAGGGTTTGGGTTAAAGTTAAAGACCTTTGTTGAGTAAAAAAACTTTTTTTCATCTTTTTCTCGACAAACATATATTATTAGGCTTAATACATGACTTTGGTTATTCTCTTGGGCACTCAATGTCTTTTCCATAATTCTTATTATTTTCTTTATATATTTTATGGTTCAAGGAAATATTTTTTTATTTCCTTTCACTTTGTGGCATGACTTAATCATCTTCACCTTTTATGATCTACAATATTTATTTTATATTTTCTTTGAAAAGTCTTATTGGTTAGTTAGAAAGGGAAATGAGCTATACTTAGCTAAGCGAAGAGAAAAATGGTCCATGCACTAGGTTCCTATTTGTTCATCATAGGATACCTAATAGCACGAGACTGACATTCCTCTAATGCAATTATACTTTTGATGCCAATATTAAAAGAGAATTACATGTAGCCAGTGGAGGATGAGAGAATTTTTATTTCACTATCATTCTTGAAGTCAAAGTTGAAGAACAAGCTTGAAAAAAAATGATTACATAGTTTTCTCTAATAATGCACATGTTATGGATAGTTTCATGTAACTAAGAAAGAGGTATGCTTATTGGTGCTTGTATCACATGGAAAAAGTAGCTTTCCATATAATTAAGTATCATTTATTTCTTCATTACTTTTCTGCAACTCAAATTTTGGAGTAGGATCCACGTGACAAACATTGCATTTCCCTTAATGGGCTCAAAATGAGTGATGGGACTTTGAATATGCATCATGCTATTTCCAAGTATAGTTGCATGATGGCATAATAGCCCTTTCTTAATATGCATCTCTTATTGTTCATGCTTAATTATGGAAATCTAGCTTAGACTATATCTTTTTCTAAGGCCTAATCTATACCCAACATTTATTACAAAGTTAAAATGGATGATTAGAGAGGAAGTCATGCATGGAATGTGACCTATCAATATTATGATACTTCTCAAGTTATTGATGGATAGAATTATCTGCACTCCTATATAAGAACATCATATAATCTATGATTAACTAGTTTGAAGGGTCCTTTCATAATTGATGAATCAGTAATAAAAAATCCATAATAGAAGTTGTAGAGAAAAGTATAACATATACCGAGCTTGAAAAAAGTGGTGGTCAATATCAACACATGAAATTTGTGGTGAAATATAATAAAAAATGATAGAGGGATATGCAAGAGTGTACAATGAGAACCTTTACAAACATAACCCCTAATGCTTGCAACATTGTCTAGAGGATGGACACATTATGCTTCTTTTTCCAAATATGTAAAATAGTATATTATAGTTTAATGAATACATTTTCGTATTAGTTTATATGGTTTTATACTTTATCAAAAAAAATTCCAAGACTTTACAAGGTTTTATAATTTAGTGAAACATTCACCAAGATTTTACAAGAGTTTGCAATTCAGTGAAAGATTCACCAATATTTTATTAGGTTATATAATTGACTAAAAGATTCACCAAAAAATTATATATACATATTATTTAATTGTTAAAATAGCCTTCAATTTTTCCTATGTATCATGGGGATTCACACATTTATTATACATATAAATTTAGGGGGGTTCTTAAAATCACCACTGGTCCACATACTTGCAACAATTGCCTCTCAACATGAATTATAAAACAGGGAGCACCAACCACGTTGTTGACTTCCTTCGTCAACTTTGAGTTGAAAAACTAACCACGGTGCTAAACTCGTGCGGACATGATACCTTTGGATGGACCCATATCTCGGACAAAGATCATGACTTTGCTACTACCTACCATATGCTAGGCACAAACACAGTTGTCATTGATTTCCATCTTCATGAAGGGTTGTTGTTCCATTTGGTCCATCTTTGTGTCCCATCAAGTGAGCGAGTGAAGATTATTTAGGAAGCTTAGTACAGTAGGGTGGCAAGACACTTTGGTGTATAAAATACAATGGAAGTGTTGTAGAAACAATTCTATTGGCCGAAACTTTGACATGATGTCAACAATTATATCAGGTCCTACACGACTTGCACCATTTCCAAACCGACCATTAATAAATAATGTATGTACACCCCTCTTCCTACTCTCGGCAGGACCTAGGAATCCATCTCGATGGACTACATGTCGGGCCTACCTTCAACCAAGTAGGGAAATGACTATGTTTTTGTTATTGTTGATAGATTTTCCAAGATCGCGATTCTATATTCCTGCAAGAAGAGCATCACAACAGAGGCCACTACCAAGCTCTTCATCGAATGAGTGTGGGTACATTTTGGGATATCACAAACCATAATCTCAAATTGGGACAATAGGTTCCTCAACGCATTCTAGTTGATCCTCTAGTCTTGGTTGGACATCAAGCTCACCAAATCCACGACCTTCCACCCCCAAACAGATGAAAAAAATGAGGTTGTCAATAGGATGATTGTGCATATCTTGTGCATGTACAAATATAAGAATCCACGCACATGGGATGAGAATCTTCCCTATGTTTAACATAGTTCCAACAAATCCATACATAGCTCAACCAACCAAAACCCCTTTCAGGTGGGGTTGGGATTTAAACCATTAGGTCCCATGGATGTTGCACTACCCTCTGCGTCCACATAGGAAGAATTGTCCCATGATCAAACCAAAGATGAAAAATCCACCTGGTTCATTGAATGAATCCAGCAGATCTGCCAACAGGTTCAAGATATTTTGCAGAGGTCCAATGCTGAGTATAAGCAACACCATGATCAACCCTAGGTGCCACAAATGTTTCAAGCGGGAGATAAAGTTTGGTTGCACTTGCAGAAACAATTCCTTACATGACACCATCAGAAGCTTCGGTCTCTCCCCTATGGAACTTACACCATCACTAAGGATATGGGTGACAATTCTTTTGAGCTCAACATTCCCCCCTTCCTTCACTTACACCTAGTGTTTGATGTGGACCTCCTTCGATCATACTTTCCACCCTTATTAGACACCTCAGAGATAGAAGAAAAGTTGACACCAATAGATATCAACCTTGAATGCATGGAACAGACATCCATTGATCATATCATGGACACACAGGTCAAGGAAAATCACCAAAAGAAGTTTCATCTTTATCGTGTTGTCAAAGTGGGGCATCTCTTGCACCAAAACAAGTGGCTCACCTGGGGCAAAATTCAGTATAAATTTCCTCATGTGATGGGGGAAATCAACGCAATGGAGACCATTGATTCTTAATTAGGGAGGATTGACACAAGTGGATATCAGTGGCCACCCACCTCTTCCAACTGGCTCGCACACATTTTTCATCTTGACAACGTTTTTCTAGATTTTTAGGTCCTAAACTTCCAGGGTCATTTTGAGGCCCTAAACAAAGTGTTTTGGGCCCACCACAATCACACATTGGAAAAAAAAAACTTAATGGAATAATGTGTATTCCTCAGATATATCTTTCCAATAGGCTATCATTCAACTAAAACAAAGATCATATGCAAAAGTTACTACGCCGAGAAGTTGATGTACCAACTTGCCCCATTGGGGCCCACATGACTTTTTGCGCTACATCTCCCAATGTTATATTTTTGGATGTCTAGGGTTTTCTTATCACTTCATTATGCTAAGAAAACTTGGAGGCCTCATTGTAATCAGATCAAACAAATGCACATACTTGCCACATCTCTTCTCAAATATTATCTACCACCATTTGAGCAAGATTGTTTCATTCTGCATTTTATAGTTTCAACAGATTTCTTTATTGAATAGAATTTAAGTTTCACTCTATATTTGTTATCATTATTTGTATATCTATGTTAATGTTATATATATGGATTTCATTTCTTTCTTCTCATAAATATGGATCATACATGTTCTCATTGCGAGAAGAAAGGGCATGATGAGAAGAATTATTAGAAGTTGCATCCAAAATTGAAACCAAAGTGGGCTCAACATAAGAATGGTAAAACAAAATACCACCACCATCATTCAGGATCTTGGATTAGATTATGTGGATGAAACTAAGGTTACATCTATGGGCATCAAAGTTAAATATTTTGTTTCAATTTTTAGTTCGCATAATTCTTCTGCAAAGACTAATGTAATTCCTGATGGAAGACAAAGAAAAGACTCATTTCATTTACAAGTTATCTCAAAGGACACTAATATTGATACAGATTTTGATAGTGTATCACAAGTGAATCTTATTGCAGAGCATGTTGTTCATAATTTGGGATTGGAAACTAGGCCTCATCTAATACTGTATCCTTTGTGTTATATTTGTGATAATGCTCAGGCATAGGTAACTAAGCAATGGAAGTTACCGTTTATGATCACATCCAATTTCAATGATGAGGTAGAGTTAGATGTGGTTCGACTTGACATCTGCATGATGGTTTTGGAAATTCCATACATGTATGAAACAAAGGCCATTTTCTACATGGAACAAAAAATGTATCATGTTTTCAAGGATGGGATTGATTTCTTTGTGAGATCTCATTAGATGAAGACGAATTTGACTGTGTCACTACAGGGCACATGCTAGTTAATACTAGTATCCAAGATTCATATTTACATCCTACAATCGAAAGAAGAATAGGTCATTTGGTTGATGTTGTTCCTATTAAGAAGGGAAAATATGTTGATCTTTCACTCTCTTCTACATATGTATATTAAATTTTGTTTTTCAATTTATTACTAATGAGTGGAGTGTTCTTAGCTACTGTAACAATTAATGGTGGAGTTTGTGAATTTAAGGGAATGGTTAACTTGGTCAAAGTTTTTGTTTCAATCTGTATTCTGGTTGTGATGAGTTGAGTGTCCATTACCTAATTAGGATGGATGGATGCTATTAGACAAGTGAGGAGGAAGAATTATCACTTCATTTCTGAATGATCCATACTTTTATAGGTCCAAAAGTTCTTCAGTGGGAAGGTATGATCCAGGAGGATCTAAAATGCTCAAAAAATGATATTCTCATATTCTTGTGAAAATGAATTCATTGTGTAGAGCTCAGTGATAGATTTCCATTGGTATAAAAATCATTTCAAAGTGAGTTCATATGAAGACGTTATGGCCATGTAACACTCCCATCGTTACAAGTACAAGCGAAACAACAATGAAACATTTTTTTTTTGTTTTTTTTTAGAGGAAAGAAGGCAACGAAGAGAA
>ML811759.1:126207-144477 GCA_009831015.1 Picea engelmannii
TTAAAAGGGCGAATCACGGTCCCTCTTATAGTGAGGATTTTCCTATGACTTTAATATAACTGCCATCAATATAATTCACAATGCCATTAATTACAATTTCATTTGCCAGGAATACATTCACGTTTCCATTAAGCAAGTTGTTGTTCATTAAAGAAGTAATTGCCATCAAATATAATTCGTATTTTCTAGTAAATAAAATTTCATTTGTCAGAAATACATTTGCGTTTCCATTAAGAAAGTCATTGTACATTAAGAAATAATTGCCATCAATATAATTCACAATTTCTAGTAATTAAAATTGCATTTTCTAGAGATAAAGTCGTGGTATATTATTCACCACAGAACGTAATGTAAATCCATTGGTCTACACAGACGAAAGCACAGGTATGATAAACGGTCTGGGCAACTGTCAATTAAAAATGGAAAGGGGAAAATTTCATAGTTTAAAGCCTTCCAAATAAATTCGCTGCCTGACTAATGATGCAACGAAGGTGAACACTTATGATTTCGTCGTCATACCAAACAATTGTAGCCAGGGATAAAGTATTTGTTTTCCCTTCACCTGGGGCACCCAAACAAAAATGCAGACAGGGATACCAAACAAACGCAGACAGTGATAATAAAACCCCTTTTATTTAGTCACCTGGGATACCAAAACAATAACGAAGACAGTGATAATAAAACCTTTTTTTATTTTATTTTCCTGGGATACCAAAACAATAACGTAGGCAGTGATAATAAAACATTTTTCATTCGCTTGGGATACCAAACAATAACGCAGACAAGGATCGATAATTTGTTTTTCAAATGAATTAAAAGCATGAAAACAAATCACAGCCCAAGCAAAAATGCAGATATGAATCATAAGTAATTCATTTTTCAAATGAATTAAAGCATGAAAAAAAATCACAGCCCAAGCAAAAATGCAGGAAAAATCCTTCTCAAATAGATTTAGGTGTAGAAGTAAATCGCAGGGAACGAGGATGTACAAGGCTTAGGCTAAGCATTCACCGAAAACATCATGAACATAGTCAACAAGAACAACCAACATGGGTAGATGACTGGTAGGAACATCCTTCGCTCATCATCCACACACAGAAAAGAAGGGCATTGAGATCCATAGGTCTATTAACGTTGAAGCAACAACCATAGATGAGGCTCATGGATGACTGCTCAGGGGAGGACTGATGAGCTAGGGAAGATAGGAAAAAACAACCACAATCATCATGAATCAATATACCATAGGACGGTCAATACATGCAAGGATCGAAGGCCATGGGAAAATCAACATCGAGCTAACGTCTATGGGGAAAATTCCAGTCATCAACTAGAATACTAAGAAAATCATTTTTCATACCCAATAAACATGCAGAAATAAAGCATATATCATACTAAAAATCTACCATGCACCAATAAAGGAAGCGTACCATTTCCCAAACTCCCTCTCTGAGTTGATGTCCCGTGGGCTTTCTACGACTCCCGCTTGCCGACCGAAGAGACTTCACCTGTACCTCCAAGCCAACGCCAGGGGTACTCTTCTTCCCCCTTAGCCCCCTGAGCCACAAAGGGGCCACACACACTATCCATAGAATCAACTAGCTCCCAGCTTGACTCACAAGGCCTAGCTACCATTCCTCATCGAGCTGGGTATCCCAACTCCCACAAGATAAGTTAGTCAAGTATATATTTCTGCAGCGTAACGTTATGCCAAACATAAGAGCCCCTCATCCTTCTCATCCCTCCATTATATAGAGTTTTGAAGTCCCTTACATTACCAAAATCCCTTTTAATTTACTATTCATTTATTTAATTCATAATAATCCTCCTCGTACATGTGTCACCCATCCCCTTCATTCCTCCACAAACTAATTTCTTTAATTAATTAATTACCCTTATTTCCCTCACCCACCTAGAGTTATTCCTAGAATCGCTCCTAGGTATCCCCAAATTCCCTTACAGGTTTTAATGACTTTTCCCATTATTAATTTGCTAGTTTAGTTTAATTTGGAAGGTTCTTTCCTGCAGGGGTGTAGACCGATTGGCAAGTGCCGTGTAAATGAAAGGAAATATGTAAAAAGAGGTCTCAAGGTCGATTCTCACCCTGATTTACTTGGAGGGCATGCTTGTGGGCTGTGCGTTTCTCCCTAGGGGTTATAAGGCAGTCGACAGGATTAGACCCTGTGTCAAGCGAGTACGATACTGTCGTTGTTACCGATTCCCCTTGTAAAAAAAATAAAAAATTTAGAAGGTTCTTTAATGCTAGATACCTTACTAAGTTAGACTTTCTAATTTTTCCCTGTGTTTCCCCTTTCTTTTTATGTTTCCTTCTTTTTCCTAGTTTCCTAATTATTTTAGATTTCTCCCTTTCCCCTTTTGTTTAAAACTCAAAAAGGCATGTGCATAAACTTACCCCTTTTTCCTTTTTCTTTTAATGAATATATTTTTAATTAGTATAATATAGTAAAACAATTATTTCCCCCCTTTTCTTAATTTTATCCCAAATATTTATATAATCAATTTAATTGCTTACCCCCTTCTTGTTACAAGATTAATGAAGATTATCTTTAGTATTTATTTATTTTTGTATATGTTTATTTTTATTATTATTTTTTTATAAATAGGTAAAATTTTGCCACCAATAAAATTTAGACCTAGACCTTATTTTCCTAGGCTAGGTGACATTTTTTTAAGGGAAAGGTTTCAAATCTTCCTTAACACTTTATTGTCCTAAATCCATCTAGGTTTATCCAATTATTAACTAACCATGTGATGTGCCCTTTAGGTCGCACTAGGTTCTCCAAGGGTGCCACTCGCCTCTTTTTGTTTCTCTTGTGCAACGTTCCCTTCAGGATGCACCACGTGCTCCAAGGGTGCCACTTGCCTATTTCCATTTTTCTTGCGCAATGTGCCCTTCAGGAGGCACCACATGCTCCAAGGGTGTTACTTGCCTCTTTCCATTTTTCTTGCGCGACGTGCCCTTCAGGACGCACCACGTGCTCCAAGGGTGCCACTCGCCTCTTTCCATTTTTCTTGCATGACGTGCCCTTAAGGACGTAGCACATGCTCCAAGGGTGCCACTCACCTCTTTACTGACTTGGTAGACATAAAAAAACCATGGAGTCAATACTCTGCCAGGTGATCTTGTGGGAGACTAAGGGCCTCTAAGGAATAAGGCCCTTGCCTTGTTGCGCACTCGTTAGAATCATCATGAGAAAATGTTGTAGTCTGCCCTGACGACATCGTGGGTCCTCTCAAACTAGGTAATCATTAACCTACAGTTCAAGCCACGATGAGAGTTCTAATAGGTTGTGGTAGGGTTTTTGTCCACACCTCTCCCTCAATATCTTTGTTAGTCCTGCGTGATCTCTCTACTCCACATGTGAGTCTGGTCAACAAGCTATCGTCAGCCTGCATCATCAACGAATCATATCAAAAATATATCCATAATCATATCATCTAATTAGATGCACTAATATCACATATAAAACAATCAAACCCCAATAATTCACTCCTTGACTCGATCCAGAGTCCAAGGGGTTCCATCGATGCCTCTACATCCTCGAGGTCTGAAATCCTGCACACTTAGTAAAACTGAGTCAATAACACATGTCTATGTTAATGCAACAAAACAACATGAAATCAACCCATAATGCCTCATAATCAAAATCAAATTTTTTAATAGCATAATCCTCCAGATCACTTGCGAGCAAGTGTCCTCAGAGAATAAGTTTTCTCAGTGCGCAAGAGTGGGATGTTACAGGAAAATCAAAGTTCTTGTCAAACATGTCAAAATTAGTCATCCAAATGACATAGTGAGATCAAATTTTGCATTGTAAGCCCATTTATTGTAAATTTAGCATTTTGAGAATTAATAAGAGTGGTCTATTTGTCTCTATTTTGGCACTTATTATTTCTGCAAATTAATTATATTCATAATTTAATGAAGTTTTATGGATAAATAAGAGTTTTCCCATGTTATTTTCAAATAGTCAAGTCAATATTAAATTTCCTGAATCTAGTCGAATGTTTATGTTTATTTATGAACTAATTGACGTCTAAGGTTTTTCGAGATGAATTGGTATCAAAGTTTATTTATATTTAGAATCAAGTTGGCATGAGAACTCATTTGGTATTTTCATATCAACCGCTCAAACCTGTCTACCTGAGTTTGATGAAGAAGGTTTGTTTGCTTGCATCCACAAGCAGTATTAGACCAACACGAGCACCATCTCTGTTAGAAAACCATGAAGTAAGTGTTATTTTAGTTGAAGGATACAACTTTAGAAGATACGACTTGGAAGTCGTCTACCATTCTACAACAATTTCCTCATCTTTAACCTTGAGGACAAGGATATTCTTCAAGGGGGAGGGAATGTTAGGGAGATAACCGCCCTGACCCCTCATGGAGGTAGAATAATATATTTTCCATGTAATAAATGATGGCATTAGTTAATAAGAACTATTAGTATTGTGAACAAATCTCATGTAAGAAGACTTAATAGAAGCTTCAACTTCTAGAAAGATCTTCCTCTAGAATGTTCTTTAGAAGATATAACTAGTATAAATAGGAGTAGACGACATGAAAAAGTCTTGTATTGAGAATTATTTTCATAGAGATCTTCTTTGCTGGAGGTTTCTCCCTTGAAGAGGAAAGTGAACCCGTCTTTCTATTAATAAAGGTATCATTTTTGGTGTTGGGATTCTCTATATTTTGTTGTTCAGTTGGTATGTGCTGCAATATTTATGTTTCTACTTATTATAATACATATGTTACCTTACACATTTTAAATATATGGTCAGATTCCACCGTGGTAGTAAAATCAAATTTTGATGCATTATAATCCGTGTATGATATAGACCATTGATTAAGGGGCATAAGTTCACATTTTGGGAAAATTTGGTTTTTGCAGAGAAATAAATTAGTTGGATTGAATTTGATAAGGAATATCAACTATGTATACTCATCAATGACAAGTTTCTTAAATTAAATGGAAGCATAAAATGTTTTTCTCATAGAAATATGAAAAACATTTTTTTGTCAAATGATGTTTTTTAGTGGAATTGATAATGTTAAGAAACAATTCCATGATCTAGTAATACTTCTGCATCATGATATTGAAGGAATATTTCTCCCATGAGCTAATGTAATATTTTTACATGATTTGTCCACATTTTTGGTGTAACAACAATAATTGTGAAGATATTTTTGATGTGCATTTGCAGACACTCAACAACATGAAGTGTAAGTCCAAAGATACAATTTATTTAACTTGTGAGCCACTTTTATCTAAGGAAAAATTGAATAGTCAAAGTACCTTATTCATCATGACCATGAAAACAAAACTCTCACATGAGAAACGATTTAGAGGAACAAATTCAATTACATCATTATGGAAAAAAGGCTATGTCAAAATCCTTAATTTTGCAATAACATTTTTTAATATAACCATTGCAAATATAGTTTTGGTGTTGATAATTGGAAGCATCCAAGATGAGTGTAATTTTAGTGTGAGTGTAATTTTAGTGGGCTAGAATATGTAAAGCACATCACAATAATAGACTAGAAAAACATTTATAATTTTCCAAATGATTTAGTACTTGAATAATGGAAACCTAAAGAAAGATATGTAATGTATAATAACGATGAATTCTAGCTTTTCTAAGTTTGAAATAAATGGTACGATAGAAATTTTACACCTTTGTTGTGAGGATCTTCTATCATTTGAGAACTATTTATGGATTATCAAACATTTATGACATTGAGTTATTTACTTTACTTCTAAATTCCTTGTGCTTTTCACTTAATTTCTGTGGTGAAATTTTGATGTATCTTTGTGAGCCTTGTGGAACTTTTACTTCTTGCATAACTTAGATGTACATCTCACAAGTAGAATATTTGGATCAGCTTCGCAAGCTTCAGATTCATGTTTTCTCTTATTAAAACATGATTTTGTTTTAAATATTTACTTACTTCCTATTTTTATTTTTAGTATAAATTGTGCATACAATACAAGTAAATTGTCTTCCAGGGATTAGGATCTGCAATCTATGCTTCAAATTGTGCATGTCTATTTACATTTCCATGTATGGAAGGCTAGGAAGAGTTGTTTAACCAATTCGATGTAAAGATCATGTACATTTTTTAACTAGAGTAGGTAAGGTGTTTGTTTATAATTCTCACTATAGGTAAGGTGTTTGTTTATAATTCTCACTATAACTTTTGACTTTTGACATTTTTCAGTAGCCATACTGATATATCATAACAAAATTTGCAACCATTCGTTCAAAGAATAACATAGCGACACAAGAAATCTACACCAAAGTATTCTATGCAGCAAATGAAGGGGAAACGACTGCAAAGGAGTACTATGTAGGTATCTCCATCAAGCATCTAATAGGCATTTTATTTACATCATGGATGACATCGTAAACACCATGGTACTCATGCCTCTTTTTTTCATAATTTTGGGATATTTCTATTGAAAAGCATTTGGATTATTTCGAGCACATTGTGTTTAGTGTAAGAACTGTAATGTGAGGAGTAGAATGTGTTCACTCTCCACTATAGTTAGAGATAAATAATTGTTTTGTATTTTATTCATGCAACTTGGAATATTGTGAAATAAATTTTTTCTAGTGATCTCCATATAAAATCATTCCATCAATCAACTATATACTATGTACTTAAAATTTCACAACACCAAGACTTATCAATTATTAAAATTTCACAACATCAAGACTTGTCAACTATCCTAGGGTACAAAGAAATTGTGAAAATTCTAGAAAACTATTTCAAACAATGGCCATGGAAATGATTAGATAATTGAAGCATGTTTATAGTGGAACAACACTATCCTAGAACCCAAATTGTGCACAACACACAACAATATCAAGAGAAAGTGTGACTAGAGTTATTGGAAATTATCTTTGTATTTTAAGAATGTGAACATGGAAATTGTAAACTAAGAGAAATTTTTTGAAATAAAGGAAGAGGAGGTTCAGAAAACCAAATCTTTCCTATAACAAAACTACATTGTCCAAAGCATAAACTATTACGTGAAATATTATTCCCCCGCCACCTTCCCCTTCCCCACCACAAACTATGTTCGAGATAAGCTCAGGTTCTCAAGCCTTGTTACCTATATGATTAGAATTCTTGGTGGGTTTTGTTTCAAGAAAGGCTAAACCAGACAAATTCTTTTTTAAGCCCCATATTAAGATGCTTATTATTATATATGGCCATCCTTAGTATTATCCCCTTCATATTTAGAAATGGTTGGGAGTGAGTGCTTGGCAGATCCTCGTCTCAAGAAATCTTTTCTTTTCATCCTTTTTCCCTGGCCATATATTACTTTCTCTGCTAAGGTCCTCGGAAGCCCATCCAGAGATGATTTCCCTGAATATAGCCTTATATATACCGGGTTGTGAGAAAATCTTCTTGGGATTATCTCTATTCTGTTAAGAGATGAGACATGAATTCAAAGAAAGACTTTGTAAAGTAAAAGACATAGCTCTAATGCGCAGAATTATAGTGCTTTACTCACACTTCACTTGTTGAAGAATTACTGCCAACCTGCACCAATCATATCTACTGAGAAGTCTAATCCTTGTGTCTTTATAGGTTCTTATGTCTTCATCAATGCAGAGCACTCACTAAAAGGAATCTTCCTTTATTAAATATGGTACAATAATTATGGTTTCTCGGTTATAGGATTACCAATTCAAATATTAGTGTTAAGATAATGTATATTATATATATAAGTGATAGGTAATATACTAATATGGAAATGGGACAATTAACAAGATCAAGAGATGGGTTGGAAAATGTGCCAGAAAAAGGTCTCATTCTTGGCGATGTTTCAAATAAAACAGTTTTACAAATATATTCTAGTTTTATACATACAACCTTATCCAATGCTTTTTATATAAGTATATATTTCATTACCTTATTTTCAACCTCTGGATCCTATGTAATCACAACTAAGTTTTAAGTTTAAAAGCCTAAATAAAAACTAGAAATAGAGAATGTCACAAAAGATTTATCTATATCTAACTAATTTGACTTACAACATGAAACACGATGTCCTTCTCCCTTGAGAAAAAAAACTTCAAACTATGGAAAAAATGGCAAGAAGACCAACAATCATTTTCAAGTCCATATAATCATACAATGGAAGTTTGTTTAATATTTGGGTTGATTGGAATTGAATGAAAGGCACAGTGGATGCAAACATGTCAATGTTCTTGACATAGGAAAATTATGCCAATTTCATTGGCCAACCATTTAACCACTTGAATGTTCCATGGATCAATTTCCTTGATAACAATACTTGTTTTCAATTTGGAATTCAACATCTCATACTAATATTATTTCTCTTTGATAAGGACTTAGGTTGGGAGAGTATCGAAATTCTGGTAAATCCTTTTATTCAAAACAAATATCGGATGTCAGATATCACTTATAATACAAGTTAACTTTATAATGGAATGCCAATATTGGAACCATCAATTTGATTCACGGAAATATGATGGTTCCATTTAAAATATTTTTAAACAAGAGGTAACACTGCTTACTTTATAACGGAACCTCGACTATGTGGAACCTCAGATCCTGGCATCTACATTCTTGAAATAGCTTTCCTTCGAATTAAATGGAAGTTCCGATCTGGATGTCTAATGATCAACGTTTTTAACTCCCCCATCATAGCAGTACATGCCCCAAGTAATATGATAGTGCTGGTATCCAATGAAAGATTTGGGACAAGGCATTGTACAAGTTTTATTTTCCAGCGCAACGGTGCTTTGGACAAAAATGCGAACCATGGATTTGTTACAAATCTGACCCGACCAATTCAATGCTATAATGAATTACCATTACTTAATAGGCAACCTCCTATAGAAGACTACAACTAGATTCCAACAGAATAGGCAACCTCCTATAGAAGACTACAACTAGTCTTCTACAACTAGATTCCAACAGAATAGGCAACCTCCTATAGAAGACTACAACTAGATTCCATTACAAATCTGACCAGACCAATTCAAGGCTATAATGAATTGCCATTACTTAATTGACAATGAGAGATTTATAGTCATATTGTTTTAGACTATGGACAAATAACGTGGGACAAATTACATTTACTTTACAATTTACACAATGCTGCAAAATATGATACAATTTCTAGACTATCTATAAACAATATTTTAAAGGTTTTATTACTATTCCAAGATGAATAACAATTGCTTCCATACGCACAATGTTAACAATGCTACAAGATGCAATGGTAAAATTACTTGTGGAAATGTAAACTAAAGATTGATGGAAATATGTTCGTGAAAATACATATATAATTGAAGAGATCAAACCTTTGAAATAATGAGATGGTATATAGCTCAAGAATGGATTATTTCTAGACTATCTATAAACAATATTTTAAAGGTTTTACTACTACTCCAAGATGAATAACAATTGCTTCCATGTGCACAATGCTACCAATGCTACAAGATGCAATGGTAAAATTACTTGTGGAAATGTAAACTAAGGATTAATGGAAATATGTTCATGAAAATACACATATAATTGAAGAGATCAAACCTTTGAAATAATGAGATGGTATATAGCTCAAGAATGGATTGTTTCTAGACTATCTATAAACAATATTTTAAAGGTTTTATTACTACTCCAAGATGAATAAAAATTGCTTCCATGTGCACAATGCTACAAGATGCAATGGTAAAATTACTTGTGGAAATGTAAACTAAGGATTGATGGAAATATGTTCGTGAAAATACACATATAATTGAAGAGATCAAACCTTTGAAATAATAAGATGGTATATAGCTCAAGAATGGATTGATTCAAGATTAAGTAACATAAATAGAAATTTAAGTAATATGAATGGGAATGTGTCCCTAGATTGGAATCAAAAGTGACATGAATTAATGGAGATACCTCAACAAGTTAGGATAGAGTGTGAAAATACTTGAATGTGGGAATATCTATAAAAAAGACTTGGGAAGAAGTTTCCATATGCACAATGCTACAAGTTGCATCTTGTCATGAGTTACTCTATTTATTTGATGATCACCATTATGTATATATTAAATTGATGTTATAATGCATTGTAAATCAAATCGAAATCAATCATGCACTATATAAAATAACATCATCATAGTACCTTATTACTATATATAATAGATAATAATGATTTCTAATTATATTTGTCCAAAATTGATATTTGTCAAAACCCGAATCTCTGAATGGATATCCCAAGAACACTTGAAATTTCTCAATATCTAAACCTCTAGGGATTTAGGTTTTCTACATAATTTGGGTTATTCAGAGTTTTAAGAGATTATTTCAATTGAATTATTCATGCGACATTAATATTAAAGTGTTGTTTCCTAGTTTTTATATTTTAATAAGAAATCGGTGAGATAAATGATTTTTTTTAAAAGAAATATGATGTGATCTCCAAATACTCCAATCAGTTATAGTTATATTATATTGTTTGGAAAAAAAACATTGATCCATGCATTCAACTCAATAATTTCACCTTTAAGTGATGAATTCGTTCTTTTTATCTCCATGATGGTAAAATAAAAACATCTAAAAATTAAATATTAGTTAGTTAATTGCTAGTTATTTTCCCAAAATTAGAAAACTACATAAAAACCTAATGGATAGATAGAATAAATATACAAAAGTTAGAATCATTTGGGTTCCAAAATTAATGAAAAGTATTTTTTAATGGTTTCTCTCCATTACAATTATTGAGTTAGCTTCTTATAGGCTATCCACTAAACTACAGAGTAAAGAGAACCCACTCTTACCACATCAAACTAGTTATTTGTTGAATTGTTATTATTTTGGTTATTTTTATTCTTGGTTTTAATAGAATAGTAAAGTGTAATGGTTTTTTTTTATTATTTAAAATTTCTTCCATTTAAGTTTTCTACTTGAAAATTTAATTTATTTCTATTGATTATTGTTTTTTTTATAAATATGAATGAGCCAAGATAATAAACATGTTGGTTTCTTTTGGTATAGTTGTGTAGGAAGGTTAGCTCAATTCAAAAGTATATTAGTTTTCTATAGATCAAACAGAGTGAATTAATGCAAAAATTCCAAGGGTTTATTGCAAAGTGTTTTATGAGCTTCCTTTTTACTCATTAATTAGAAATAGGATACTCGAATCATAATTCTTAATAATTCTTAAGAAAACCCCAAAAACTAATTCTTAAAATCCTGATAAAAAAGGAAATAAAAGTTGATCCACGTGGATATTGGTGGCCACCCAACTATTCCAAGTGGCTCCTCTTGACACTTTTTAGTTCATCCCATTCTTTTGTACTTCTTTGTAATTGTGGGTTCCACACTTTCGGGGCTGTATGAATCCCTATACATATTCCATGTGGAGACTTGTGGATTCCCACCTAATCCAACTAGCTTATTTTGGAAATTTGCATGTCAGCACATCTTTCTGTACATTCAGGGTCGTTTTGGGGCCCTAAACCATTTTTTTTTGTCTTTCCATAGTCAAACTGTAGGCAAGGTTAGGTTTTGATGACGTAATGTGTATTTCTCAAAATTACCTTTCCAACGATCTATCACATGCTTGAAGAAAAGGTTGTATGCAAAAGTTATGACCCCGAGAAGTTGAGGTACCAACTTACCTAGCAAGGCCTATATAAATTTTGGCCTTTCATCTCCTAGGGTTAGGTTTTTGGATGTCTAGGGTTTTGGAATTCATGAGTAATATTAAAAATGGCTATGGAGCCTCATTGTAATCATTCTACTCATATGGATGCACGTAGTAGCCACATCTTTTCTCAAAGATAACTAGCACCATTTGAGCAAGTTGTTTTGAGTTCTGTAATTTTATGGTTTCAACCTATTTCATTTATTCAATAAAAGTTATTGTTCACTAGATATATGTTTTTGTTCTCTGTATCTCTATGTTATTGTATTCATTTGTTAGTCAGTTTGTTTCTCTCATAAATCTGGATCAGTGGTATCAGAGTGGTATGCTCTTCATTTATTTTTCTTTGTGCATGTCCCCGACAAGATCTGGGTACAAGAAGTTGGAACTCAAACCAGTCGAGCCTTTACAATATCGGTAGTGAAGATCCCGACAAAAACCCATGGGGGACGAAAATACATATGATGGAGTAGGATGTACTTTTAAAATGTTTCTCGAGGAAGACCTTGCGAAACAAAGGAAGGAAATGATGGACAACTTTACAAAAATCCTTCGGTAGACGCCCACAACATAAGCATCTTCATCAAGAGGCCATGCAAGCCACTTCAAGTTACAGGTAAATTTTGATATTCCATTATTTGCAGGACTAATATATATAGATACTATAGATAAATGGTTGAATCTGCTCGAAGGGTATTTTCGGTCCACAATTTTTTCGATAGGGAAAAGATTACTTTTTCACTCCTCAAGACTGTCCCCCATGTTAAGGACTGGTGGGATACTTACTCTGATAAAATGGGCATAGAGTAATATATAATATTTGTGGTCGCCCCCACATGGGATTCCTTCAAGGACGTCATTAAAGAAAAATACTAGTGAGTTAGAAGCTACAAGGACCAATACACAAGATGGACTACCCTGCGTCAGGAAAGGGACCAAACACTACCAGATTTCAATAATATTTTCCATACCCTATGCACCAAATTAGGTATCAAAGAATCTTAATGACATCTAGTTCTCAAATACCATGGCTATTTGCATAGATACATTTAAACAGAAATGGATTTTTTGGACATCGCATCATTGGGTACAACTTATAGATATGTTGTCAAGATTGAGTGAAAATTTAAGTAGAAGAGGTGAGAGTTTGGATCAACAAACTCCTCATAGCTGAACCAGGGAAAAGGCAGCTTGAACCCACATAACAATGGGAAGAGAAAATATGGTCACTCTCAGGACAACCAATATAAGACACAACACAAGAAGGGTAATGATAATTCGAAGGACATGGTAAAATGGTGTGAATACCATAAAATGCCTTGGCACAATGTCGAAGAATGTCTCTCCAAGAAGTCACTCATGGTCGAGCTGAAATATTTCGAGTCATAGGTAGATTCTGACTCCAAATCAAATCCATAAGGAGGGAATAGATTATCGATGCTTAACCTAGTTCCACTATCGCTACCACGAAAGTCCATCTAAGGGAACCAGAAGAACCAAAGAAAGGGCAATGCCTCTTTCACTCATATATATGAGTAAAGGGGTCTCTACTTCATTTCATTATTGATAGCGGTATTCATAAGAACCTGATCTCAGTAAAGGTCATCGAGCGGCTGGACCTACCAATGACATCGCACCCACAACCCTACACCATCAGCTAGTTTTGCTAAGGAAAAGATCTTTGTGTCAGCCAATAATGTCATATGCCCTACCAAATCAAACCTTTCTAAGGCGAGGTATCGTGTGATATTTATCCCATTGAAGTTTGTGGTGTTCTTTTAGGAAAACCTTATTTGTGGAAGCGACATGTTGTGTATGAGTCTAGACCCCGTAGTGTTATTATTACTTTGGGTAGACAATTGTATAGGATACCAGAGGTAGTGTCACATACCGCTATTTCTTTAATGTCTCCTAAGCAATGTAGTAAGGTCATTTCACATACCAGGAAGTTTGTCTTCTTTGTGATTTGTACTCACAATAAGGAGAAGGTCACTGTGACATACGTGGCCTCTACACTAAGCCTCTATTTGTAGTAGAAGAAAGTGGATGGGATCATGGGAGAGTATAGAGACATCTTCTCCTCACCCACCGGGGTATCAACGCACTAGTAAGACAAGCATCCAATTGATCTAACCCTTGGTGCACCTCTGCCTAATGGACTAGTATATCATCACTCACTAATGGAAAATGACAAAATCAACCGTCAGATCCAAGATATTATTCAAAAGGGACACATTAGATCCAGCTCCTCCCCTTGCAGAAGTCTGATTGTATTGCTACAGAAGAAACACAAGACCTGGCGGCTCTACATTGATTAGAGAGCATTAAAAAAAATTACAGTCAGGAATCGGTACCCAATTCCTAGAATTGATGACATTCTTCACCAACTCAAGTGGTAAAATTTCTTCAACATGATTGACCTAATATATAGCTACCACCAAGTTCCCATCGAACCAACTGATGTATGGAAGACAACTTTCAAATCTAAAGAAGGTCTCTTCGAATGGTTGGTCATGCCCTTTGGCTTAACAAATGCACCAACTACTTTCATGAGGTTGATGGATGATGTGTTGAGACCCTTCACCAACTCTTTTGTGGTGTTATCTTTGGATGACATCCTCATCTTCAACAGAACTTGGGAGGAACACATGCAACATATTCATCAGGTTTTGCACACTCTACGACAACACAAGCTATATTCCAACTTGGGAAAATGTTCCTTTGGCATGACAAAGGTCCAATACTTGGACTACATTGTTGATGAGAATGGGGTACATGTTGATCCAGCTAAGATCCAAGTCAGTCATGACTGTCCAACCCTAACCACACTAACCGAGATTTGGAGCTTCTTAGGACTGGCTTGGGATTCTCCCATATTTCATGGGCCCTCAGCCAAGTGACCAAGGGAGATGGCAGGGAAATGTTTACGTGGGGGAAGGAAAAACAACAAGCATTTGATGATCTGAAGCATCGCTTGTGCTCAATTCCATTACTCTTTTTACCCAATCTGTAATAACCTTTCGAGATTGAGACTGATCCATTCAACTATGTTGTAGGCACAGTTCTCACTCAGCATGGTCATTCAATAACATACCATATAGACACAAGAGAAGTTGCAGAACGACCGCCATAAGAAGTGGTCCACCTACCTGCAACAGTTCCATATCAACATCAAGTATAAGGCATGGAGCACAAATCATGTCGTTGAATACCTGAGTCAACCTGTCATGGCTGCACTCACCACTGTGCTCCATTCCTGTGGAAATGAGGCATCTGAGTGGCCCCAACTTTATCAACAATATCCAGACTTCGCCACCACCTATCATCTCTTGGGTACATGCATGAATACCACCGATTTTCACATTTAGGACAAACTATTATGCCATCTGAGCCATCTCTGTGTTCCTGCGAGTGAGCATGCAAAGCTAATTTGGGAGGCTCACTAAAGTCGGATGGCAAGACATTTTGGCATAGAGAAAAATGTGGTCATTCTATAGAAACATTTTTATTGGCCAAAACTTCGACAGGATGCCAGCAAGTATAACAGATATTTCACTACCTATGCCATTTCCAATCCATCCATAAAGAATAAAGGATTATACACCCCTCTTCCTAGTCCTGAGAGGCCTTGGGAATCCATCTAGATGGATTACATGTATAGCCTTGCATCCACCAAGAAAGGAAATGATTATGTATTTGTGGTAGTTGATCAGTTTTAGAATATGGTCATCCTCACAGCCTACAAGAAGAGAATCACAGTGGCAGATACTGCCAAGATCTTCTTTTAACGAGTGTGGGTCCATTTTAGGATACCACAAACCGTCATCTCTGATCAGGAAAACAGGTTCCTCAACACATTTTGGTCTATTCTTTGGTCACTATTGGACACTAATCTCACTAAATCCACTTCTTTCCACCCCCAAACCAACGACCAAGCAGAAGTCTTCAATCAAATGATTGTACACATCATGTGCATGTACAACTCTAAGAATCCATGTACATGGGATGAGAGTCTTCCCTATGTTCAACACAACTACAACATGGCTCTCCATAGCTCCACCGACCATAGCCCATTTCAAGTGGGGATGGGATTCCATCCCTTGGGTCCCATTGATGTTGCATTACCTCTTGGAACCACACAGGTAGAATCTTCCCATGTTCAGTCTAAGGCCGAAAAAGACACCATATTCATTGAGCGGATTCATCACATATGCCAGTAGGTCTATGATATTTTAAAGAAATACAATGCTAAGTACAAGCAACACCATTATCAACACAAGGTATGACAACAGTTTCAGGTGGGAGACAAGGTCTGGTTACATTTACATAAAGAGCACCTTAAATGGCCTCATCGGAAGCTCAACCCACTTCACTATGGGCCTTACACTATCACCAAGGTTATGGGTATCAATTCTTTTGAGCTAAACACTCCACCCTTCCTTGCCTTGAACCCAAAGTTCAATGTGGACCTCCTTCATCCATAATTTCCACCATTATTGGACACCTAAGAGATCGCATAATAGCTGACACCAACAAATCTCAACCCTGACTGCATGGAACATGCATCCACTTATCAAATAGTGGACACACAGGTCAAGGGAACTCACGAGCAGAGTATACAACTTTATACAATTGTCAAGAAAGGGAAGATCCTACACCAAGGAAAGTGGCTCACCTGGGGCCAAATTTAGCAATAGTTTCCTCACTTGATGGGAGAACTTAATTTTTATCAAGTTTGGTTGTCATTGATGTCAACTCTTGAAGAAAGTCGGGTAGTGAATTCTGGTAGCACAAAGTTTTGGGTAATGGACCCAAGGTTGTTTCATGTATAATGGTATGAGTTTTAATATATTTTAATGTAAGACTATTCTAGATGGATATTACATGTCATTACATTTTTGGTGGTATTTGGAACATCACATAACCCCTCACAGTTAGAGAGTTATGGCCATGTGAAGTTGGAGAACCCAGGCTTGGGTAATGGACCCAAGTTTGTTTGATGGATAAGGGTATGAGATTTGATATATATTAAGGTAATACTATTCTATATGGATAATATATGTCATTCCATTTCTGGTGGTATGTGTAACATTACATAACTCCTCACGGTTTGAGATTTATGGCCTTACGAAGTTGGAGGACCCTCATATTTTGGCTTGAAGCCCCAAAAGGTCAAAGTAGTCAAATTGGTTTAAGAGATTTTAGAAGGTAAATAATAAATTGAAGTGATGAGTGTAATATAATTCAAAGTTAATAAAAACCAAATTATTTAAATAATAAAGTTAATGGACAAATTAGAAGGGGGTTAACCCTAAAATAAGAAATGTGGGAAAAGTGATCTAGAAGATGGTTTTAAGGAAGCTACTTGGAGAGTATAAACAAAAGGAAAGGCTCTCTCATTTTATAATACACTTGAGAATATTGAATATCTATAGGTGATTGAGGTAACCAAAGGATATCTAAGACAAATTTTAGAGGGAAGGTGAAGAAAAGAGGGTCAGAATTCAAGGGAGGATACATTCTTTTGATGATGCTTTCTAAGGTATGTTATTTACAAGTCATATCACCATTTTCAAATTAATTTTTTTTATAGAATAATTCAGACCGTGAAATTTCTATTCCATTGAGGAAAAATATCCAAGTATCTGTGGTAAAAAATTTCACTTGTGGTTCATTGTAGTTTTGGATTTACACTCCGTGGAAAATAGGGTTTGTCGATAGTCCTGAAAGTAGTCTAAAATAGATGTTTTGGGTAAAAACATCATAACTTATTCGTCACAGATACAAATTCAGTAATACCACATGTGTTGATTAGATTACAGTCTTTAGTATGATTTATAACATTTTAAGATCGATTCAACAAATAATCCACGCGGGGCACACTCTACAAGGTCTCTCTCTAGAATAAACCATAATTCAACAAGGTATGCCATTTTTGCTATAACGCCTTTTATGAGAGGTTCCAAGTAGTGAAACCTGGAGGAATTGCATAAAACACATTGAATAACATTGTATATTAGTTTCAGATCTTTATTCATTATAGGTACATATTTAGGATTATTTCAAGTTAGGGTTGTTGACTAATCCAAAACTAGCCATGTGAGACTAAAGAAAAGTTTTATGAAAATGCTAGTCTCTTGTTGTTAAAGTTAAGGAAGGTTTGTAGGTATGTGATCATATACACCAGGTATATTACAGATTTACAAATCATATTTGGTTGATTATATTGATGAGGGATTTTGGTTGAGGTACATGTTGGGTACATGGTTGAGACAAGTAGTTGTTGAGTTGGCACATACATGAGGTGTATAATTGATGATGTTGGTACATATTGATGATTCATAGTTGATGATTAGTTGACACATGATTGGTACATACTCGGTACATGGTTGGATGCACTTGTTTATGGTACAGGTTGGTGCATGGTTGATGCACTTGTTTATGGTACAGGTTGATTACGGGTTGAGGTACAGGTTGATGCATGGTTGATGCATGATTTAGGTTTATTGCTACATTTTTACATTGGTATATCTCACAGTGGTAGTGTGATAGTGGTTTTATCATTCTA
>ML811759.1:144527-155358 GCA_009831015.1 Picea engelmannii
AGGTATCGTGTGATATTTATCCCATTGAAGTTTGTGGTGTTCTTTTAGGAAAACCTTATTTGTGGAAGCGACATGTTGTGTATGAGTCTAGACCCCGTAGTGTTATTATTACTTTGGGTAGACAATTGTATAGGATACCAGAGGTAGTGTCACATACCGCTATTTCTTTAATGTCTCCTAAGCAATGTAGTAAGGTCATTTCACATACCAGGAAGTTTGTCTTCTTTGTGATTTGTACTCACAATAAGGAGAAGGTCACTGTGACATACGTGGCCTCTACACTAAGCCTCTATTTGTAGTAGAAGAAAGTGGATGGGATCATGGGAGAGTATAGAGACATCTTCTCCTCACCCACCGGGGTATCAACGCACTAGTAAGACAAGCATCCAATTGATCTAACCCTTGGTGCACCTCTGCCTAATGGACTAGTATATCATCACTCACTAATGGAAAATGACAAAATCAACCGTCAGATCCAAGATATTATTCAAAAGGGACACATTAGATCCAGCTCCTCCCCTTGCAGAAGTCTGATTGTATTGCTACAGAAGAAACACAAGACCTGGCGGCTCTACATTGATTAGAGAGCATTAAAAAAAATTACAGTCAGGAATCGGTACCCAATTCCTAGAATTGATGACATTCTTCACCAACTCAAGTGGTAAAATTTCTTCAACATGATTGACCTAATATATAGCTACCACCAAGTTCCCATCGAACCAACTGATGTATGGAAGACAACTTTCAAATCTAAAGAAGGTCTCTTCGAATGGTTGGTCATGCCCTTTGGCTTAACAAATGCACCAACTACTTTCATGAGGTTGATGGATGATGTGTTGAGACCCTTCACCAACTCTTTTGTGGTGTTATCTTTGGATGACATCCTCATCTTCAACAGAACTTGGGAGGAACACATGCAACATATTCATCAGGTTTTGCACACTCTACGACAACACAAGCTATATTCCAACTTGGGAAAATGTTCCTTTGGCATGACAAAGGTCCAATACTTGGACTACATTGTTGATGAGAATGGGGTACATGTTGATCCAGCTAAGATCCAAGTCAGTCATGACTGTCCAACCCTAACCACACTAACCGAGATTTGGAGCTTCTTAGGACTGGCTTGGGATTCTCCCATATTTCATGGGCCCTCAGCCAAGTGACCAAGGGAGATGGCAGGGAAATGTTTACGTGGGGGAAGGAAAAACAACAAGCATTTGATGATCTGAAGCATCGCTTGTGCTCAATTCCATTACTCTTTTTACCCAATCTGTAATAACCTTTCGAGATTGAGACTGATCCATTCAACTATGTTGTAGGCACAGTTCTCACTCAGCATGGTCATTCAATAACATACCATATAGACACAAGAGAAGTTGCAGAACGACCGCCATAAGAAGTGGTCCACCTACCTGCAACAGTTCCATATCAACATCAAGTATAAGGCATGGAGCACAAATCATGTCGTTGAATACCTGAGTCAACCTGTCATGGCTGCACTCACCACTGTGCTCCATTCCTGTGGAAATGAGGCATCTGAGTGGCCCCAACTTTATCAACAATATCCAGACTTCGCCACCACCTATCATCTCTTGGGTACATGCATGAATACCACCGATTTTCACATTTAGGACAAACTATTATGCCATCTGAGCCATCTCTGTGTTCCTGCGAGTGAGCATGCAAAGCTAATTTGGGAGGCTCACTAAAGTCGGATGGCAAGACATTTTGGCATAGAGAAAAATGTGGTCATTCTATAGAAACATTTTTATTGGCCAAAACTTCGACAGGATGCCAGCAAGTATAACAGATATTTCACTACCTATGCCATTTCCAATCCATCCATAAAGAATAAAGGATTATACACCCCTCTTCCTAGTCCTGAGAGGCCTTGGGAATCCATCTAGATGGATTACATGTATAGCCTTGCATCCACCAAGAAAGGAAATGATTATGTATTTGTGGTAGTTGATCAGTTTTAGAATATGGTCATCCTCACAGCCTACAAGAAGAGAATCACAGTGGCAGATACTGCCAAGATCTTCTTTTAACGAGTGTGGGTCCATTTTAGGATACCACAAACCGTCATCTCTGATCAGGAAAACAGGTTCCTCAACACATTTTGGTCTATTCTTTGGTCACTATTGGACACTAATCTCACTAAATCCACTTCTTTCCACCCCCAAACCAACGACCAAGCAGAAGTCTTCAATCAAATGATTGTACACATCATGTGCATGTACAACTCTAAGAATCCATGTACATGGGATGAGAGTCTTCCCTATGTTCAACACAACTACAACATGGCTCTCCATAGCTCCACCGACCATAGCCCATTTCAAGTGGGGATGGGATTCCATCCCTTGGGTCCCATTGATGTTGCATTACCTCTTGGAACCACACAGGTAGAATCTTCCCATGTTCAGTCTAAGGCCGAAAAAGACACCATATTCATTGAGCGGATTCATCACATATGCCAGTAGGTCTATGATATTTTAAAGAAATACAATGCTAAGTACAAGCAACACCATTATCAACACAAGGTATGACAACAGTTTCAGGTGGGAGACAAGGTCTGGTTACATTTACATAAAGAGCACCTTAAATGGCCTCATCGGAAGCTCAACCCACTTCACTATGGGCCTTACACTATCACCAAGGTTATGGGTATCAATTCTTTTGAGCTAAACACTCCACCCTTCCTTGCCTTGAACCCAAAGTTCAATGTGGACCTCCTTCATCCATAATTTCCACCATTATTGGACACCTAAGAGATCGCATAATAGCTGACACCAACAAATCTCAACCCTGACTGCATGGAACATGCATCCACTTATCAAATAGTGGACACACAGGTCAAGGGAACTCACGAGCAGAGTATACAACTTTATACAATTGTCAAGAAAGGGAAGATCCTACACCAAGGAAAGTGGCTCACCTGGGGCCAAATTTAGCAATAGTTTCCTCACTTGATGGGAGAACTTAATTTTTATCAAGTTTGGTTGTCATTGATGTCAACTCTTGAAGAAAGTCGGGTAGTGAATTCTGGTAGCACAAAGTTTTGGGTAATGGACCCAAGGTTGTTTCATGTATAATGGTATGAGTTTTAATATATTTTAATGTAAGACTATTCTAGATGGATATTACATGTCATTACATTTTTGGTGGTATTTGGAACATCACATAACCCCTCACAGTTAGAGAGTTATGGCCATGTGAAGTTGGAGAACCCAGGCTTGGGTAATGGACCCAAGTTTGTTTGATGGATAAGGGTATGAGATTTGATATATATTAAGGTAATACTATTCTATATGGATAATATATGTCATTCCATTTCTGGTGGTATGTGTAACATTACATAACTCCTCACGGTTTGAGATTTATGGCCTTACGAAGTTGGAGGACCCTCATATTTTGGCTTGAAGCCCCAAAAGGTCAAAGTAGTCAAATTGGTTTAAGAGATTTTAGAAGGTAAATAATAAATTGAAGTGATGAGTGTAATATAATTCAAAGTTAATAAAAACCAAATTATTTAAATAATAAAGTTAATGGACAAATTAGAAGGGGGTTAACCCTAAAATAAGAAATGTGGGAAAAGTGATCTAGAAGATGGTTTTAAGGAAGCTACTTGGAGAGTATAAACAAAAGGAAAGGCTCTCTCATTTTATAATACACTTGAGAATATTGAATATCTATAGGTGATTGAGGTAACCAAAGGATATCTAAGACAAATTTTAGAGGGAAGGTGAAGAAAAGAGGGTCAGAATTCAAGGGAGGATACATTCTTTTGATGATGCTTTCTAAGGTATGTTATTTACAAGTCATATCACCATTTTCAAATTAATTTTTTTTATAGAATAATTCAGACCGTGAAATTTCTATTCCATTGAGGAAAAATATCCAAGTATCTGTGGTAAAAAATTTCACTTGTGGTTCATTGTAGTTTTGGATTTACACTCCGTGGAAAATAGGGTTTGTCGATAGTCCTGAAAGTAGTCTAAAATAGATGTTTTGGGTAAAAACATCATAACTTATTCGTCACAGATACAAATTCAGTAATACCACATGTGTTGATTAGATTACAGTCTTTAGTATGATTTATAACATTTTAAGATCGATTCAACAAATAATCCACGCGGGGCACACTCTACAAGGTCTCTCTCTAGAATAAACCATAATTCAACAAGGTATGCCATTTTTGCTATAACGCCTTTTATGAGAGGTTCCAAGTAGTGAAACCTGGAGGAATTGCATAAAACACATTGAATAACATTGTATATTAGTTTCAGATCTTTATTCATTATAGGTACATATTTAGGATTATTTCAAGTTAGGGTTGTTGACTAATCCAAAACTAGCCATGTGAGACTAAAGAAAAGTTTTATGAAAATGCTAGTCTCTTGTTGTTAAAGTTAAGGAAGGTTTGTAGGTATGTGATCATATACACCAGGTATATTACAGATTTACAAATCATATTTGGTTGATTATATTGATGAGGGATTTTGGTTGAGGTACATGTTGGGTACATGGTTGAGACAAGTAGTTGTTGAGTTGGCACATACATGAGGTGTATAATTGATGATGTTGGTACATATTGATGATTCATAGTTGATGATTAGTTGACACATGATTGGTACATACTCGGTACATGGTTGGATGCACTTGTTTATGGTACAGGTTGGTGCATGGTTGATGCACTTGTTTATGGTACAGGTTGATTACGGGTTGAGGTACAGGTTGATGCATGGTTGATGCATGATTTAGGTTTATTGCTACATTTTTACATTGGTATATCTCACAGTGGTAGTGTGATAGTGGTTTTATCATTCTACTTACACTTCGGGGTGGCTGGATGGGGAAAGGATAGGTGGTTGTAGCTGGAGAACATAGGGGGTTGTATCCTCCTTCTAGTTGTCGCCAAAGAATTGGGGAGTGGGAGCTTCCCTCAGGTTGTAGCCTAAGAAAATAGGGGGTTGGAGCCTCCTTCCAGTTGCATCTGGAAAACAAAGGAATTTTGTGCTTCCAATGAATGTAATTCTTCAAGACATATAAGAAAAAACATTCTGTGTTTTTCTCCCACTTTGGTTTTCCACATAAAACACGGTTGTACTGTGTATGTGTATGATTGTTCATTTGTTCATTTATGATTATTGGATGATAATTATAGATTGACATAACACTTGTATTATTTGGTTAAAAAGGATTAAATTACTCTATTACTGATTCACCCCCCCGCCCCCTCTCAGTAATCCAACAATTGGTTTCAGAGCAGGTTCCTTGAGAAATCAGTTTAACCACTGAAAGGTAGATTATGGAGAGCAACAAATTGTATAAAAATGGAATACCACAGTTTGATGGACATAAGTATTCTTTTTGGATCATAAGGATGAAGACATTTATACAGGCATAGGGATTTGAAAGTTGGCAATCAATTGTAGATGGATACACAGCACCAACAGTTCCACCAACAAATAACAAAGCAGTAAACCTCGGTCAGAATAATTCCAAAGCCACAAATGCACTTTTGAATGGTCTCAGTGAAATGGTATTCACCAAATTTGCACATTGTAAATCTGCTAAATAGATTTGGGACAAGCTTTGAAATATTTATGAAGGAGATTCAAAAGTCAAAGAAACAAAGATTCAAACTTACATAGGTCGGTTCAAACAACTAAAGATAAAGGAAGATGAGAATATTGCAGCCTACTTCTTACGAGTTGATGAAACAGTGAATGAAATCATAGGATTGGGAGAAGAAATCGAAGAATCTATAATTGTTCAAAAGGTACTAAGATCTCTTCCTATGAGATTTGACTCTAAGATATCAGCAGTAGAAGAAAGATCATATCTAAACTCAATAATAATGGACGAACTGCATGGAATATTCACAGCATATGAAATGAGAACTGAACAGGAAAATCCAGATGTAAAAGAAGCATCCTTCAAAGAATCCAAAAGATCAAAGAAAAAGAAAAAGAAACAAAAGAACATAATAGGAACAGTGACATCTCAGAAGATGATGAAGAAGTGGCCAACTTCGTCAAAAGACTGAACAAGGGAACCGAGGGTAGGTATAGAGGTAAGCTTCCTTTAATTTGTTTTAATTGTGATGGTATTAGTCATTTTTCTAACAAATGTCCTCATAAGAAAAAGAGAAATGATGAAGGTTACTCAAAAGGAAAACAAACATATAAAGGAAAAAGAACTACAAAGAAAGTTTTCAAGAAACGTTTGTGCACCATAGAAGACATCTCATCATCAGATGAAGATGAAGTCAGTGACAGTAAGATAGGAAGAGTTTTATTCATGGAAGTAAAAGACTCTGATAAGGAAGACTCTGAAGAAGAATATGAAGTAGTCGAAGAAGAAATTGAAGAGGCATAAGTTGACTACTGAGAAGAATTAATGTGTGCCATAGAAGTTATCAGAAGAGAAAAGAAGAAAAACAAGAAACTATAAGCATAACTAGACAAGAAATAAAACATTCAAGAACTAGAACAAATGATCACAAAATTGAAGGTTCAAATAGAAGAAGAGAAAATAATTGAAGAAGCACTCAAAGATCAACTAGAAGAAAAGGACGAGATCATTGGAAATTTGGAAGCAAAGATTGTCACATTAATAAAGGATATTCAAAAGAAAAATATGCAGAATAGCTCAAAAGTTTTGGATGAAATTATCAACAGTAAAAAATCTCATCTTGAAAATACTAGACTTGGATACATTCAGACAGAAAAGGGATCAAGCTCCAAAACAACAAAGCAAGAAACATATCCAAAAAACTATGCAGAAACAATCAAAGGGGATGGGAAGATATACAAGGAATATTACAGGGACACTCCTCCACCGAGAAGATTTAGATTTCAAAATCAACAACCAACAGATAGGCCTCAAGAAGAAGAAGGATCCATAAGAGCACCTCCTTTCAAAAAATATTCAACTCCCAGGTATCAAACTATATTTTTTAGTTTATGTTATGCATGTAGTAATTTTGGACATAAAGTTGTAAATTGCAGAGCTAACAACAGGAACATAAAAAACTTTGAAAGTCATTCACAAAAGGGTTATCCAAGAAGGCCTAGTGAAACACAAAGAAGATGTTACAATAGGTTTGAATATTTGATCACTGAAGTGGAATGTTACAAATGTAACAACTTTGGACACATGTCCAAAGATTGTAGAATAACAGTCCCTCCTAGAGAACCGCAACAGAATAACAATAGTCACAGACAGGAACCTCAAAAAATGACATGGATAAGAAAGCAGAATCAATATAGAAATTAAGAATGCACACTCACTCTACAAGCTAAGTAGAAGAAACGTGGTTGGTATGTTGACAGTGGATGTTCAAAACACATGACAGGTGATAGAGACAAGTTTCTTACATTAATAAAGGAAAGAGATGGATCAGTCTCCTTCGAAAATGATGATTCAGTTAAAATCATTGGAAAAATCATAGTCAAAATTGGGAACAAGAATACAAATGAAGAAAATGTTCTAGTAGTAAAAGGTATGAAACATAATCTTCTAAGTGTGAGTCAAATGTGTGACCAAGATCATAACGTTACTTTCGATTCACAAAAGTGTGAGATAAGAAAATAAGGTTCAAGAAAATTTATTGATACATCTGCAAGAACTTCAAGAAACATATATGTGTTAAGTGAAATTGGAAATGAATTTTTTTTTCTAGGAAAGGAGGATGAAAGTTGGCTATGGAATAGAAGAATGGGTCACAAACATTTTGATAACCTTGTCAAAGTCGACAAAAGAGAAGCATTCAGAGAAATTCCCCAGATGACAAAACCAACCAACACTTTATGCAAGCATTGTCAACAAGGAAAGAAAACAAAGACCAGGTTCAAATCAAAGGAATATTCAACGACAATACCACTGGAAATTGTGCACACTGATCTAGTTGGACCACTTACAACAAATAGTTTAAAAGGTGAGAAATACTTTATGTTATTAGTTGATGATTATACAAGAATGGCTGCAGTTTGGTTTCTCAAGAATAAGTCAAAATATTTTGAAAAATTTAAGATCTACAAGGAAATTGTTGAAAATGAAATAGATTCAAAAATCAAATGCTTGAGATCTGATAATGGAGGGGAGTTCACTTCAAAGGAATTTATGGACTACTGCAACATTCATGGAATAAAAAGACAATTCTATGTTGCTAGGACAACTCAATAGAATGGAGTTGTTGAAAGAAAGAACAAGACGGTACAGGAAATGGCTCGAACAATGCTAATGGATTCCAAATTGACAGACATATTTTGGACAGATGTAGTGTATACAATAGTTCACATTCAAAACAAAGTAATTCTCAAAAACAACACTAGAAAAACTCCCTACGAGCTATGGAAAGGAAGACCAACAAATGTGAAGCACTTCAGAGTTTTTGGAAGAAAATGCTACATCAAAAGAGAAGATGGCAGAATGAGAAAGTTTGATTCTCGTGTTGAAAAATGAGTACTTGTTGGTTACTTAATTACAAGGAAAGCATACAAGTGTTACAATTTGAGATTGAACAAAGTTGTGAAAATCATTAATGTAACAATTGATGAAACAGGCATACCATAATCAAAGGAAAAAGGAAATGAATCAATGGAACATCCTTTCGAAGAAGAAGCAGAAGATGAAAAATAAGTATAAGAGGAAGATGAAGAGAATCCGATAGAAGCAGAAGAGAAAGTTCAACAAGTGTCTCCAAAGACACCTAGCAGACGAGTACAAAAGAATCATTCTTTAGATTAGATTATCGGAAAAAAGGATGCAGGAGTTGAGACTAGAAGAAGAATTTGTTCACCAGAACAAACACACCTAACACTCTTATCTACAATTGAACCAAACTATTTTGAAGAAGCAAGGAAGGATGAATTTTGGAATAAGGCCATGGATGAAGAATTGGATCAAATAGAGAAAAATGACACTTGGGAATTGGTTCTAAGGCCAAAGTATAAGCATGTGAATGCCACAAAGTGGGTATACAGGAATAATTTGAACGAAGATGGACAGGTTACAAGGAACAAAGATACATTGGTATGTAAAGGATATGCACAGGTTGAAGGAGTCGACTTTGAAGAGACAGTTTTCCCAGTTGCCAGAATAGAACCAATTCGATTGCTTTTAGCTTATGCATGCTCCAAAAATATTAAAGTGTATCAAATAGACGTAAAATCATCTTTTCTAAATGGAAAACTTGAAGAATAAGTCTACATTGAACAACTAGAAGGATTTCAGTTGTCAAAGAATGCAGACTATGTGTGCAAATTAAAGAAGTCCTTGTATGGTCTAAAACAGAATCCTAGAGCATGGTACTCTAGTCTGGATAAATATATACAACAAACAAGGTTCGGAAAATGAAGTTTAGACAACAACCTCTACATCAAGGTAAGTCAAGGTAATATTTTATTTATTAAAGTTTATGTTGATGATATTATTTTTGGTAGTGATAATGAAAGGTTAAGCCAAAAATTTGCAAAGGATATGAATAATAAATTTGAAATGTCATTACTTGGAGAACTATCCTTCTTTCCGGGACTTCAGATACATCAAAGAAACCAAGAAATTTTTATTTCTCAAACCAAGTATATCAGAGAAATACTAAAGAGGTTTAGAATGGAATATTGCAAACCAATTATCACTCCCATGCAAACGAATTGCAAGTTAAGAAAATATGATGATTCAAAGTCTACATATCAGAGGCAATACAAGTCAATGATTGACAACCTACTATATGTGACATCATCTATACCATATGTAATGTATGCAGTTGGATAGGTGGCCTGATTTCAAGCAGTGCCAAAGGAATCACATGTATTAGCAGTGAAGAGAATTTTCAGATATCTCAAAGGAATAGAAAATTTTGGATTATGGTATCCAAAAGGAAAGGATCTATCTCTTATTGCCTACACAGATGCAGATTGGGTAGGTTGTATTGATGACCGACGAAACACCAGTGGAGCAATGTTCTACATGGGTGAGTGTTTAGTATCAGGGATAAGGAAGAAACAATTATCAGTATCTGTATCTACAACCGAGGTAGGGTATATCGCAGCAACAACATGTTGTACACATGCTCTTTGGATGAAACAAACTTTGACATATATACATGTTAAGTATGATGAGCCCATTCCAATCTATTGTGATAATACAAGTTCCATCGGTATCTCAAAGAACCTGTTGATGCACTATAAGACAAAGCACATTCCAATCAAGTATCACTTTCTATCAGAACAGGTTGTAGAAAAGAACATCAAAGTTGAGTATGTGGGCACAAAAGAACAAGTGGCAGACATCTTTACAAAACCACTTCCATGGTAAGCCTTTGAGTATCTTCGCTAGAGACTTGGAGTTATTTCTACTCCAAAATTAATGCTTTTGAATGCTTATATTATCTGTCTTAGATGTACATGAGGAAGCACCATAAAGAGGATAGTTCATTCAGGGGGAGAAGCCCCGGATGGAAGGTTACCTTTACCATTGATGACAAAAGGGGAAAGATTCATCAGATGCAGAGATCAAAGGCATGGTTCGAGGGGGAGAAATGGTCACAGAGATGCAGCGGAAAGATGCATGTTTCCAGGGGGAGCATGAATGACATAATTTCAGTATTGCATCATAGTTTTTCCATCAATTGCAAAGGGGGATATTTTTTATTAAGGTTGGTTTTCATTAATTTAAACCCTTGAAGAAAGTCCGATAGTGAATTCCTATAGCACAAAGGTTTGGGTAATGGAACCAAGGTTGTTTCATGTATAATGGTATGAGTTTTAATATATTTGAAGGTAACAATATTCCATATGGATAGTATATTTTATTCCAT
>ML811759.1:156121-194633 GCA_009831015.1 Picea engelmannii
TTTCATATCTTTATTCATTATAGGTACACAATTATGATTATTTCAAGTTAGGGTTGTTGACTAATCAAAAACTAGTCATGTGAGACTAAAGAAAAGTTTGATGAAAATGCTAGCCTCTTCTTGTTAAAGTTAAGGAAGGTTTGCAGGTATATGATCATATACAACAGGTATATTACAGAGTTACAAATCATATTTGGTTGATGATATTGATGAAATATTTTGGTTGAGATACATGTTGGGTACCTGGTTGAGACAAGTAGTTGATGAGTTGGCACATACATGAGGTGTATAGTTGATGATGTTGGTACATATTGATGAGTCATAGTTGATGAATAGTCGACACATGATTGGTACATACTCGTTACATGGTTGGATTCACTTGTTTATGGTATAGGTTAATTATAGGTTGTTTGGTACAGGTTGGTACATGGTTGATGCACTTGTTTATGGTATAGGTTGATTATGGGTTGAGGTAGAGGTTGATGCATGGTTGATGCATGATTCAAGTTTATTGGTACAAGTTTACATCGGTATATCTCACAGTGATAGTGTGACAATGGTTCCATCATTTTACTTATACTTCGGTGTAGTTGGACGGGGCAAGGACAGGTGGTTGTATCCACATTTTGGTTGTAGCCGGAGAACATAGGGGGTTGTAGCCTCCTTCTGGTTTTAGGGAGGGAATTGGGGAGTTGGACCTTCCCTCAGGTTGTAGCTTGAGAAACTAGGGGGTTCGAGCCTCCTTCTAGTTTCAACTGGGAAAAAAAGAAATTTGGTGCTTCAAATGAATTTAATTCTTCAAGACATATAAGAAAACACATTCTGTGGTTTTCTCCCGCTTTGGATTTCCACGTAAAACACTGGTGTACTATGTATGTGTATGATTGTTCATTTGTTCACTTCTCATTATTGGATGATAATTCTACATTGACATAACACTTGGATTATTTGGTTAAAAAAGATTAAATTTCTCTATTACTGATTCACCCCTCCTCTCAGTAATCCAACACTTAATGCAATGGAGACCATTTCTTGCTAAGGGGGGAGGACTAATCCAGGTGCATGTTGGTGGCCACCCACCTATTCCAAATGGCTCCTCTTGACATTTTTTAATTCAACATGTTATTTTGTACTTCTTTGTAATTGTGGGTTTACACTTCTGGGGTTTTTGAAGCCCTACAATTCTTCCAGCTGGAGACTGGTGGCCACCCACCTAATCCAACTGGATTATTTTGGAAATTTTCATGTCAAACATCTTTTTGTACCTCCAGGGCCATTTTGGGGCCCTAAACTGTGTTTTCTTGGCTTTCCATAGTCAAAATATAGACAGAGACATAGTTTGACAACATAATGTATAGTTATTGAAAATACCTTTCCAATGGTATACTACTTGCCTAAAACAAAGGTCGTATGCAAAAGTTACGACCCCAGGAAGTTGAGGTACCAACTTACCCAGCGAGGCCCACATAACTTTTGGCATTTCATATCCTAGGGTTAGGTTTTTGGATGTCTAAGGTTTTTGAATTCATGAGTAATGTTAAAAAGGCTTCTAGAGACTCATTGTAATCATTCTCCTCGGACGAATGCACATAGCAACCACATCTCTTCTCAAAGATAACTACCACCATTTGAGCAAGTTGTTTTCAATTCTGCAGTTTTATAGTTTTAGTCTATTTCATTTATTCAATATAAGTTATTGTTCAATGGATATATTTTGTTGTTATATTTATCTCTGTGTTATTGTATTCAGTCTATTAGTCAGTTTGTTCCTCTCATATATCCAGATTAAAAGTGTTGATGTTACACATACAATGTAGGTGTTTTGAAAATATATGCCTCCATGTTGATAAATTAAAGTGATTTTTAGTAGATCTTAGTTTATCATACTAAAAAATTTCTCAAACTCATCAATAATAATATGACCACTAAAATTTACATATCATCTTATTTCACCGAATGAAGGATGGCCCTACATATGGTTCCACCTTCATTTTAATATGCCATATGCATATGCAAACCATTATTGTATATTATGTGTTGACATGTCATTGATATCAACAATGTAAATATGTGAATCATTACCATAAGGATCCAAAGAGGTCTACTCTAATTTTCCTATATGGTACTTGTTATCTACATAGATTCACTAGATGGACTTGCAGTTGAGCTGCCAAAGCCTTAGCAATCAAATGCTCAAAATTCAGTGTTCAGAAGTTCAGTCAGTTTGTCCGACCAAATTTTACCAAATTTACATACCCTACAGGGAATTGTAATAAGAGGTGTTGCATGATGAATTTTTTAAAAGGTTTAGCCACCTAAGGAATCAAAAGAAGTTATTACTCTAGAGTGTTTTCTTACTTGTTAATTAGATATTGCTCCATCAAGCGACTTATAACTTTCAAGTTTTTTCACTTGATTCCTCCAAAGATGGAGTATAAACTCATGGTAAGGACTTGGCATGGTATTATAAACATCTTGTATAATGTATATTACCATGCATAAAATCCTCCTAGAGTCTCATGGAAATGTGCTAAGTTCCCCCTAGGATTTTTTGATTTTTCCAGTTAATAAAAAATTTCCCGCAAAATGGGTAATTTTAATTGTAAATTAAAAAAAGTATTAAAAGAGGCATAAGATGTTGTTGTATGCCATATCAGTGCTCATTTTCTAACCTATAGAACCTCTTAAATAATTATCCCCCCTTTCTTGAGGCAAAAAAGTGATTTTAATCACTCAAAAATGATTTTTTCTCTCAAAAAGGTAGAAAAGACATAAAAATTCAATAAAAATAAGCATGCTATTATTGATGAAACATGTTGGGAACATGTTTCCTTCATGTATTGAGTTATATAAGGATGTGGTGACCTATCTAGGAGAGAGGGTGAGTTAGTTGAATGAGCTTGAATGGGAATAGATCCAAAGATTATGAACTCGCCCTTGCAAGCATATGTGGTGGATTCTAGAGGAAGGGTGCCAATCCCAAGAGGGATGACTCACCCTCTCCTCCTACCTCATCCATGTGGTGATTTATTATACCCCATGTGATTCAAATATCTTGATATAGTCAGTCCTCAATTTTATAGGTTTCCACTCACTTGCCACTCTACTCATGCGCCCCTCACACTTGGCATGCACACTTCACTTAGCTGTCACACCCTTGCCTTGGATATATCATCTAAGGAGCTATAAAATTAAGTGGACCCTTCCATTGGATGGTTAAAAAGATATGGACTTGGCTTGATGTTCTCTATTGTAATTCAAATTTTGCTATTAAAATAAAATCAAAATTCTTTGGAGGTCTACTCATTGGTGTGGTGGCTCTTTTGTGGATTGTCAAAATGCTATGTGTTTGAGGTGATGTAGTTTCATATGGTTCTTTATTTATATTGTTAAATATTGGCCATTATAAAAACATTGTTTCTTCTTTGGATAGAATCATTAAGCTTGGTTTCTTTACTAATTCTATTTTCTTTCTTATATTTGGAGATTATATGTGCATTATGTGTTTTCTATAACTAATTTTTCCATGAAGTTTCCTTTGTAGGTAGCACTTCTTATCTGATACAGTTGTGTAAGTGTTGTGAATATTTTCAGGATCTCAACAACTTGGAGGATTGGTGGAGCTCATTTCATTTGCCCCTTATTCAAGAAAATATTAAGGACTCAATTGGAAAATATCCTATGTTAATTAGTCCAAATTACTCTAAAGGCTTTCATATATTTTCCTTTGCTTCAGAAGATACTATATCATGTGTATTGCTCCAAAAGAATGACGATGGTCAAGAGAAACCCATTGATTTTATGAGAAAGGAATTGCAAAACTATGATCTTAATTACACAATTATGGAAAGGAAAGTGTATGCCTTGGTCAAGTCCCTTAAGGATTTTTGGGTTTATGTAGGGTATTCAAGAGTTGTGGGGTATGTACCTCACCCAGCAGTGAAAGATATCCTAGCTCAACATGATTTCTTAGGAATCAGGGGAAAGTGGGTTTCCAAGATACCAAAGTATGATCTCGAGATAAAATACACTAAGTTAATCAAGGGTCAAGGATTAGGTCAAATGTTAACAAAAGGAAATGAACAAGATTTGGACCTAGTCTGTCAAAATAGTCAATTTGAGCTATTCTTGTTGTTTTCAAAAGTTAGATCAACACCAATGGTATATTGATATCATTTTATTTCTTATAAACCTCACATGCCCAGGTCACTTAATTGGTCATAAAAGAAGGGCACTCGGGTTGAAAGAAGATAAGTATTGTATTATGCAGGATGGATTGGGGTGGAGGAACCCCTATGGGGTGATACTTAGGTGTTTTGATGAGCTTGAATCCAAGAGACTCATGGATGACTTTTATTCAAGATTTTTCGATGGGCATTTCGTAGCTAAAAATAGTTCCCACAAAATCCTCAGAGCATGTTATTATTGGCCATCCATTTTTTCATATGTGCATAAAATGGTTAAGGGTTTCCAGTAGTGTTAGTTGTTCGCAGGGATGCAAAATCTAGTAGCCTTACCTCTTCGGCCATTACTAGTCGAAGGCCCTTTTCAGTAGCGGGGGCTTGAATTCATCAATCAATTTAAAGATAATTAAATTTTCACTAAGTCGGTAGAAGATATAACCACCAAGCCAACAACCAACAAAGTAGTTATGAATTTTATTGAAGATAAGATTATTTCTAGGTTTGGTGTGCCCACCAAGATAGCTATCGATAATGCCAAAGCCTTTAGTTCAAATATAATTATTCTCATTCTATTTCAAATATGGAATTATGTTTTCTGACTCTTCAAACTTATATCCCCAAGGAAATGGTATTGTTGAGTCTAGCAATAAGACCTTAATTAGTATCCTTAAGAAAATAGTTGGGGATAATAAGAGGTCATCGGATAACAAGATTAAATTTGCATTATGGGCTGACAAGATTACAAAGAAGAGTGCTACAGAAAAGAGTCCTTCTGAGCTTGTTTATGGGCTTGATGTCACCTTTCCAGTTCATTTAAATATTCCATTGTATCAGTTTGTTCATAAGTATACATTGGATGAGGATTTCCAACATTATAGAATTGATCAGTTGATTGATATTGATGAAAATAGAAGGAAATCCTTGGATCACAGAATAAGAAATAAATTAAAGGTGAAGAATATTTTTGATAATTATTCAAAGTAGAGATATTTCCACACAAGTGATACAATTATTATTTGGGACAAAATAAGAGAGAAGCAGGGAAATCAAGAAAAAATTCGCAGTCTATGGACAGGTAGATACATGATTCAGGATTTGTCCAGAAAGAACTCTTTATTCCTTAGCAAATTTGATGGTGAGAAGTTGATGCTTCCAGTAAATGGTCAAATTCTCAAATTATTCTTCAGCAAAGTCATATGATGCCCATGTGGTCATATTTTATATCATATTCTCTAACCCTTCTCCTTTGTACTTTACATTTTCATTTCCCGCACATAGTTAATTTATTTCCTTTTGTATATATACATGCATATTATTCTTTCAACTTATGTTTATTATTGAATTTTATATGGATATGTTACTCATGAGGCATTGATGATGCATGTTATTTGATTATGAATTCTTGTATGCTCTCCTTCAATAAAAGATCAAGCACACATCCCCATATGAGCCAATCTCAACAACTTGGAGGATTGATGTGTAACATCCCGTTCTGACGCACTGAGAAAACTTATTCTTTGAGGACACCTGCTCGCAAGTGATCCGGACTATTATGATATTAAAACTTTTGTCCTTGATTATGATGTGTTATGATAGATGACATGATGTTTTACTGCATTGACAAAAACAAGTGCTATTGACTCGGTTTTACTGAGTGAGCAGGGTTTTGACTCAGTTTTACTAAGTGAGCAAGGTTTTGGACCTTCAGGATGCAGAGGCATCGACATAACCCTTGGACTCCGGATCGAGTCAGGGAGTGTGCTATTGGGGTTGATTGTTTACTGTGATTTTAGTGCATTTGATTAGATGATATGATGTGGACATGTTCTGACACGATTGTTGATGATGCAGGTTGACGATAGCTTGCCGACCAGACTCACATATGAAGTAAAGGGGCCACACACAGCCTTACCACAACCTACTAGCACTCCCGCCGTGGCTCGAACTGTAGGTTAACGATTACCTAGTTCGAGAGGATCCACGATGTCGTGAGGGCAGACTGCGACAATCACTCACGATGATTCTAAGGGGTGCGCAATAAGGCGAGCGCCTTATTCCTTAGAAGCCTTTAGTCTCCCACAATTTCACCTGATGGAGTGTTGACTCCAGGGGTTATTGATGTCTACCAATCATTCAAGAGGCAAGTGGAACCCTTGGAGCATCTGGTGCATCCTGAAGGGCACGTCGCACAAAAGAAACACAAGAAGCGAGTGGCACCCTTGGAGCACGTGGTGCGTCCTGAAGGGCACGTCGCGCAAAAGAAACAAAAGAGGCGAGTGACACCCTTGGAACACGTAGTGCGTCTTAAAGGGCACGTCGCAATGATGATGATAATGGAACAAACCTAGATGGCCTAAGACTAATATCTCATTAAGAAATTTTAAAAAATAACTTCCCTAATTAAAATGTCGCCTAGTTCAAAATCTAAGTCCTAAGTCTAAAAGCTAGGGGTAAAATTTTGTCTACCCTTAAGAAAAATACCTTATAAAAATAAAATAATAAAATTTTAAACTAAAAATCACTTAAGTAATAGTTATGGACTTCATAATTTTTTGGGTAAAATGAAGAGAGTAAGAACTTAATTAAAATCTGTGGATATCAAAGGTAAAGAAGAAATAAATTATTTAACTTGTGAAAGTGTAAAAATATATTAAACTAATAATAAAAGGAAAAGAGTAAATAACACATTTTTATCTTAGCTTGTGAGATGAAAACTACTTGGCTTATCTCTGCATGGGTTCTCGTCGAATTGATTGGTTTTCCTTTCTGTTCCCCGATGATTGAAATTGTGTTACGATTATAAAATATTTCTTCTTACTCTGTTGTTGTATGTCGATTGGGATAAAAAAGATTTTATGACTGTGTTTTATATCACTGTGGGCGTTTATAGATTACCGTGGGCGTTTTATATAGTATTATGGGTGTTTTGTACCACTGTGGGCATTTATATATTACAGTGGGCATATTTATATTGATGTGGGCGTTTTTATATGACTATGGATGTTTATATATGACTGTGGGCGTTTTATACCATTGTGGGCATATATATATATATATATATTACAGTGGGCGTATTTATATTCATGTGAGCGTTTTTATATGACTGTGGGCATTTATATATGATTGTGGGCGTTTTATATATTATTATGGGCGTTTTATATCACTGTGGGTGTTTATAAATTACAGTGGGCGTTTTTATATTGATGTGGACGTTTTTATATTACTATGGGCGTTTTCTATTACTGTGGGCGTTTTGTATATCACTGTGGGAATTTTCGTTTTTGTAAATTTAGATATGAGAATTCGTTCCGGCAATAGTTGTATGGGCATTTTCGTTTGTGTAAATTTAGATCTGAGAATTCATTATGGCAATAGTTGTATGGGCATTTTCATCTTTGTAAAATTAGATTTGAGAATTCATTCTGGCAATAGTTGTATGGGCATTTTCGTTTTTGTAAAATTAGATTTGAGAACTCGTTCTGGCAATAGTTGTATGGGCATTTTTGTTTTTGTAAATTTAGATCTGAGAATTCGCTCTGGCAAGAGTTGTATGGGCATTTTTATTTTTGTAAATTTAGATCTGAGAATTCGTTCTGGCAATAGTTGTATGGGCATTTTCGTTTTTGTAAATTTAGATCTGAGAATTCGTTCTGGCAATAGTTGTATGGGCATTTTCATTTTTGTAAAATTAGATATGAGAATTCGTTCTCGCAATAGTTGTATGGGCATTTTCATTTTTGTAAATTTCGATATGAGAATTCGTTTTGGCAATAGTTGTATGGGCATTTTTCGTTTTTGTAAAATTAGATCTGAGAATTTGTTCTGCAATAGTTGTATGGGCATTTTTGTTTTTGTAAAATTAGATCTGAAAATTCGTTCTGGCAATAGTTGTATGGAGATTTTCGTTTTTGTAAATTTAGATATGAGAATTCGTTCTAGCAATCTACCTTGTAACTCTATTACTGAAGAATCCCCCTCTGGCACTTTCGTGTTGTAAATGTGTATTGTGATTGTTCTAGAAATGTGATTGGGTAATTCGTTACTGGATTGGGTTGTTGGCAATATCGTTTGTAATGGTGGATGTATTTACTTTATAATAGTTTTCTGGTTGTAGATCAACAAGGCACCAACTTAATAATGTGAATGAGTGTAATGATTATATTTCTGACGACCTTGAATTAATGATACACAAGTTAGAGGTTATAATTTCAAGGTAATCTATGCCTTTAGATTTCTAAAAGATAGGTTATTACTGAAAGGATATTTTATTCTTTATAAGGTTCAAGGAGTGGTGCTTTTAGAAATTTAGAAGGCAACGAGGGATTACTCCTCTAGTAAAAAAGAAATCTTCTTGTTTAGCTAGTCTTATTGATTTAAGTTAGATGAGATAACTTATTTTATTCTAGTAGTAAAATGCAATGTTAGGGTTAGATAACATAAGGTGAAATTTTAAATGTTATTTTTATTTGCACTGTTATGGCCATATAATGTAAAGATGTTGTTGTCTTATTGTACTGTTATTGAAATTTTATTATAAATGATAACATAAATGGTATAGTAATGTGTAACTGTATTGCCACTGTAAAATAGTGTCCATAATATGTAAATGTAATATTTTATTTCAATATAAAATAAAATATAATGTTAGTGGTTGATAACATGATATGTAATTTTATTGTTATTTTGAATGTAAGTTATGGTAATATAAGATATAATGACATTGTCATTTTATTGTAATGCTATTGAAATTTTAYTGTTATTGATGACACATAAAATATAAGGTCCCGGAACTAAGTACCATAAATTCTTATGATTTAGTAAATGGGGATTTCCAATTACTTCAATTTACATTATTCTAAGGTTGGGTTGGGTAACTCATCGATTATTGGAATTTAAATGGAGTATTTGGTCTGTAATTAATGCCAATTGAGTTGTAGAAATACCTTATCTTRACAATGGTTGGCCATTGTCRGAGTCCTTCTGACTTGCGCATTCCATAGAGGACGTGTTTGTTCATTTAATAATTGTTGTACTTGGTTGTGATCATTTAATTGCTTGGTCTTCTTATGTCAGGCGGGATGTAGACACCTCCATGTTCCTCAGAAGAGTTGCCAGCCTTCATTGAAATTTTACTATTATTGWTGAMACATAAAATRTAAGGTCCTKKAACYAAGTACCATAAATTATTATGATTTAGTAAATGGGGATTTGCAATTACTTCAATTTACATTATTCTAAGGTTGGGTTGGGTAACTCGTCGATTATTGGAATTTAAATGGAGTATTTGGTCTGTAATTAATGCCAATTGAGTCGTAGAAATACCTTGTCTTGACAATGGTTGGTCGTTGTCAGAGTCCTTCTGACTTGCGCATTCCGTAGAGGATGTGTTTTTTCATTTGATAATTGTTGTACTTGGTTGTGATCATTTAATTGCTTGGTTTTCTTGTGTCAGGTGGGATGTAGACACCTCCATGTTCCTCAGAACAATCACCAGCCCTGAGACCTTAAATGGTTAAAATCGATGGGAACCTGGGCTTGAGCATTGCTTATGTGTCTTGGAGGTCCTAACCATTGCAGGGTAGGACGGGCGGGTAGTCAGTCTTACTTATTGTCGATTGATCGTCATTAAATGCATGTAGTTACTTGTTGTGCATATTATGTCATCTTGTTGTGTTCATCATGGTTTTCGCCTTGTTCATCGTCGGGTGGCGACGCAGAGTCGAATGTATTTATTTCCCTTGGACATGCATGCACACACCTTTAAACAAAAAAAAAATTGCACTTGTTCTAAGAGGTTTGTCGGCGTAACGAGGAGGTTCGTTACATATGGTATCAGAGCGAGGTTCAACCCGTGACTTGGGATCGCTATGGCCTTCGTTGACATGATTTGATATTACTGTTGCTAATCGAGTTGATTGTGTGTGTGCAAGTAATCATGGTTAGAGAACGCCGCGGAGGCAGACGACGGGGTGCTAGGGGAGGAGGCGTGATGCCCCCAGTAGCATCCACGTCGGAGGGGTCTAACCCCTAGGGAGACGAGCAGGTTCTCGGACAGGAGAAGATAGCAGTTGGAAATGTAGTCGGGATGATGAGATCCTTTCAGTGCATGTCCGAGACACTGATCAACCGTTTGGACAGAGATGAGGCTAGGGAACCGGCACCCGCTGAGGTTTCTCCGCGTGCACCGGCCGTTATTGGTAGCATTCATCGTGAACTCGAGAAGGTCAAATTTCCCAAGTTCTTTGGTGCTCCGGATGGCGCAGCCACCAAGGCATGGTTGGAGAACATGGTGATGTGCTTCGCACTTCATGATTATACCTCCAACATGAAGGTCCGCATGACGTTCTTTCAACTGAAGGGGAGCGCTCTTCTATGGTGGAAGACGCTCCTACCACAGCTGAACATGGTCGTCAAAGATGTGTCATGGGAACTGTTCGAGGAACGATTCTGAGAGAGGTACCTTTCAAAGGAATTCATTGAGCGTCAGCTCAATGAGTTCAACGCCTTGCGAAAGGGAGGTTATATGGTGCCCGAGTACGAGGCCTTTTTTATAGAGATGCTCTGGTATGCTCTGCACCTTAACATCGAGAAACTAAAGGTAAATAGGTTCGTATTCGGCCTTAACGACAACCTGCGTGCAAAGGTTATGATTTTGATGCCTCGAACCTTGCACGATGCCATCCAGAAGGCCCTCATAGCAGAGGAGGAGCTTATCAGTGGGGGTTAGACCAGGACTCCAGCGAGACCAACAGGGTAGGTTTCATCTGGAACACAGCAGCACCAGATACCAACGAGACATACCCCGGGATATCATGGCTTCTAGAGGGGATCCACTTTCACTACACCCCGGCCACCGCCGCCTCAGCAGCAGACACCTTATCGGGGACCATTGCATCAGCAGTAGCATCGCTCGCAGCAGCATTAGTTTAGGCCTATTCAGCAGAACAGACCAGGGTACCTAGCCGGTGGGCCGTCATATTCTACTTCGGGTACCAGGACTACTGGGTCGAAGAAGGGGTGTTGGACGTGTGGGGAGCCACACTACCAATGAAACTATCCTGTGGAGAAAACCTGAGCGTCCGGATCAGCAGGACCCACTACCGTGGGAGATATGGGCAAGGCCCATCAGATTCATGCGGTGGTGAATAACCGCCAGGCAGAGAATCAGTCGACTGTGCTCAAGACGACAGGTACTATTGCTAACCAAACCCTTAGTATTTTGATAGATCCTGGTGCTACCGAGAGTTTCATTTTTGGTGTAGCATTAAAAAGGATTAAAGTAAAGGAAGTCGAACATGATAAGTTTAGATTTGTAGAGATGGCTTCGGGAGCCAAATAGAAGGTTGGAGGAAAGGTTACAGGTTGTGCCCTTAACCTGGGAGAGTTTGTCACGAGGACCAACCTATACATCACGATCTTAGGATCTTATGATGTCGTGATTGGTATGGATTGGTTGGAATCACATGAGGCGATACTCAACTATAAGACGAAACGGTTGAGTTTGGTCGATGATGAAGGACAAATACGTGTGATTGTAGGATGGAACCAGGGAGTTTCCCTAAGGTTCATCTCTTCCTTACAGTTATAGAAGAGTATGCGCAAAGGGTGCAAGGTTTATGCGATCCTTGCGCTAAACAAGAAGGGAGTAGAGGAAGGTCTAGAACACTGTCTGGTGGTGAGAGAATTTGCAGACGTGTTTCCGGAGGAGTTACCTAGGATGACGCCAGAGAGGGAATTGGAGTTTACCATAGACCCAAAACCGGGGACTGAACCGATAGCAAGAATGCCTTATCGGATGTTGACCCCAGAGTTACAAGAGATGTAAATGCAACTGAAGGAGTTGTTGGACCTGGGACTGATATGTCCTAGTGTGTCACCATGGGGTGCACCGGTTATTTTCATACGAAAGAAGGATGGATCGTGGAGGCTTTGCATTGACTACCGTCAATTGAACAAGGCCACGATCAAGAATCAGTATCCCTTGCCAAGAATGGATGATCCATTCGATCAAATGAAGGGTGTGATGGTGTTCTCCAAGATCGATTTACAATCCGAGTATCACCAGTTATGGATCAAAGAGGATGACATCCCTAAGACCACCTTTAAGACGAGATTTGGACATTACGAGTTTATTGTTTTACCGTTTGGACTGACAAACGCCCCAGGGGTATGTATGAGTTTGATGAACGGGGTGTTCTGTGAGTACTTGGACAAGTTCATCCAAGTGTTCATTGACAATATTTTTATTTACTCTTATACAACGGAGGAGCATGACGAGCACTTGCGCTTGGTACTATAGTGTCTGCGAGAGCACAAATTGTATGGGAAATTGTTCAAATGATCTTTTTATCAATCGAACATTCACTACTTAGGGCATGTCATCTCCGATGAAGGTATTGCCATAGATCCAGCCAAGGTCGAGGCTATTATGGAATGGCCTGTGCCGATGAATGTCACTGAAGTGCGTAGATTTATGGGTTTAGAAGGATACTATCGACGGTTTGTCAAGGGATTTTCAAAGATAGCAAATCCGATCATGGAATTGCAGAAGAAAAACAAGAAGTTTGTTTGGACCAAGAAATGCGCGGAAGCATTTTAGAGGCTTAAGGAGTTGTTAACAACAGTGTCGATACTAAAGGTCCCTGACATGGACGCATACTTCTTGGTATGCACAGACGCATCCAAGGAAGGTTTAGGCAGAGTCTTGATGCAAGACGAACGAGTGATTGCTTACATTTCGAGGAAGCTGAGAAGGCATGAGGAGAACTACGCAACGCACGATTTGGAGTTATTAGCCATCGTATATGCCTTGAAGTTTTGGAGACACTAGCTTGTTGGACGAAAATTTGAACTAAAGACTGATCATTGTGGACTACAACACATTTTTACGCAAAGCGACCTAAATGTGTGACAACGACGTTGGTCAGAATTTCTTAGAGAGTACGACTTTGAGATTACTTACATAAAGGGAACACTGAACCGTGTGGCAAATGCTTTGAGTTGGAGACCACGCATATTTTTGGTGTTGCCTCTTCATAAGAATCTCCGTGAGAAGATTCTCACTTTACAGTGTGACAACGACTGGTACAAAGAGTTCGAGGGTTATATCGGACAAAAAACAATGATGGTACCGCAATATGAGGGATTTTCATTTGACAACGATGGATTATTGAGGTTTAAAATTCGGATTTACGTACCGCCAAACAACGAGTTGAGGATGTAGAGCAGTTTACATGGCTCACCCGGTAGTCACGAAGATGAGGGAAGACCTTAAACCCTTATTCTTATGGAAGGGAATGAAGGTCGACATAGTCAACTATGTGGCCAGATGTCTAGAGTGCCAGCAGGTAAAGGCTGAACATAGACACCCAGAAGGATTACTACAACCACATGCCATTCCGAAATCGAAATGGGAGGTTATTTCGATGGATTTTATTGTTGGATTTCCATTGACGACAAGGAGACACGACTCGATTTTCGTAGTAGTAGACACTCTGATGAAGAGTGCTCACTTTATACCTGTGCGTACGACGTATCAGGCACCTGACATAGCTAGAGTTTTCATCAGTGAGATTGTGAGGTTGCATGACATGCCTAAGAGGATTATATCCGATCGAGGATTGGTGTTTACTGGACGATTTTGGACGAGTTTCCAAGAGGCCTTGGGAATCCAACTTAACTTTAGTACTGCGTATCACCCAGAGATAGACAGACAGACCGAATGAATGAACCAGACCTTGGAGGACATATTGCACATGTACGTAATGGACCAACAAAAGAGTTGGGAAGAATTTTTTCCACTAGTGGAGTTCACTTACAACAACAGTTACCAAAGCACCATTAAGATGGCGTCCTTCGAGTTTCTTTACGGGTGACCGTGTCAGATGCCCTTGAGTTGGGATCGGCTTGAGGATAGTGTCCTTGTGGGACCAGAAGTGATCCAGGTAATGGAAGAGAAAATGAAAACCATAAGGCGAAGGATTAAAGAAGCACAAGATCGACAGAAGAGTTATGTCGATGCGCACCCAGTCGACCGTAGTTACGAGGTCGGCGATCGAGTATTCTTGTGAGTTAAACCGCATAAGAGTTTGATCAAGTTTAGAAAGGGAGCTAAACTCTCTCCTAGGTTCATGGGACCTTTCGAGACTATGGAGAGAAAAGGGCCCGTGGCCTATCGATTAGCCTTGCCTGATTCTTTGAGGAGTATGATCGATGTTTTTCATGTATCTATTTGAGACATTATATTAGTGATCCTACACATGTGATTGACCTGAGATCCTTGAAAGTATCCAACGAGGGAGAACTCATGGTTGAGTTGGTTCGCATCTTAGATCATCGCGTTAGATAGTTGTGACGTCGAACGATAGATTAGGTCAAGGTCCAGTAGGACAATTATAGTCCGCACTTGGCGACCTGGGAGGATGCATATGATATGCGCCAACAATTTCCAATTTTGTATGATAGATAGACTTATGATATTGTGATACACTTATTTCAGCACTTATACTATGAAACTTCGAGACAAAGTTTAGACCAAGAGGGGGTTTATGTAACATCCCGCTCTGGCGCACTGAGAAAACTTATTCTTTGAGGACACATGCTCGCAAGTGATCCAGACTATTATGATATTAAAACATTTGTCCTTGATTATGATGCGTTATGATATATGACATGATGTTTTACTGCATTGAGAGAGACATGTGCTATTGACTTGGTTTTATTGAGTGAGCAAGGTTTTGGACGTTGAGGATGTAGAGGCATCGACAGAACCCTTGGACTCCAGATCGAGTCAGGGAGTGTCCTGTTGGGGTTGATTGTTTACTTTGATTTTAGTGCATTTGATTAGATGATATGATGTGGACATGTTATGACATGATTGTTGATGATTCAAGCTGATGATAGCTTGCCGATCAGACTCACATATGGATTAAAAGGGCCACACACGACTACCAGAGAGGTTTAGGGAGAGGTGTGGACAACAACCCTACCACAACCTACTAGCACTCCCACCGTGGCTTGAACTGTAGGTTAACAATTACCTAGTTTGAGAGGACCCACGATGTCGTGAGGGCAGACTGCGACAGTCGCTCATGATGATTCTAAGGGGAACGCAATAAGGCGGGGGCCTTATTCCTTAGAATCCCTTAGTCTCCCACAAGTTCACCTGGCAGAGTGTTGAATCCAGGGGTTATTGATGTCTACCAATCAGTCAAGAGGCGAGTGGCACCCTTGGAGCATGTGGTACATCCTGAAGGGCACATCGCACAAAAGAAACACAAGAAGCGAGTGGCACCCTTGGAGCACGTGGTGCATCCTGAAGGGCATGTCGCGCAAAAGAAACAAAAGAGGCGAGTGGCACCCTTGGAGCACGTAGTGCGTCCTGAAGGGAACGTCGCAATGATGATGATAAATGAATGAACCTAGATGGCCTAAGACTAATATCTTATTAAGAAATTTTAAAAAACAACTTCCCTAATTAAAATGTCGCCTAGTTCAGAATCTAAGTCCTAAGTCTAAAACTTCGCTAGGGTTAAAATTTTGTCTACCCTTAAGAAAAATACCTTATAAAAATAAAATAATAAAATTTTAAACTAAAAACCACTTAAGTAATATTTATGGACTTCATAATTTTTTGGGTAAAATGAAGAGAGTAAGAACTTAATTAAAATCTGTGGATATCAAAGGTAAAGAAGAAATAAATTATTTAACTTATGAAAGTGTAAAAAGATATTAAATTAATAATAAAAGGAAAAGAGCAAATAGCGCAACTGCCATTTTGGCTCTAATAAAAAGGGGAAAGAAGGGAATAATAAAAATTAGGAAACTAAGGAATGAAGGAAACATAATAAGGAAAAGAGGGGAACTTATGGTAAAAAGCGAGGTCAACATAGTAAAGAATATGCAATTAAGAACCTTCTAATTTGAACTAAATTAACAACTTCATTTTAGGGAAAGTATTTAAAACTTGTAAGGGAATCTAGGAACACCTAGGAGTAAATTTAGGAGCAACTCTAGGTGGGTGAGGGAAATAAGACAATTTAATAAATTAAAGAAAATAGTTAATGGAGAAACGTGGGGGATGGATGACACTTGTACGAAGAAGAGTTTTTAGAAGATTTTTATTAAAACTTAATTTAAATGAGATTTAGGAAAATATGGAAGTTCAAAAACTCTATAAAAGAAAGGGAAGAGAATGAAGAAAAAAATTGTCAGTTAGCGTAACGTTACACTGCCGAATTTGTGACTTGACTGATTACTTGTGGGGAGTTGGGATTTCCCAGCTCAGATAGGAGTGGTAGCTCAGCCTTGTGAGGCGAGCTAGGAGCTAGATGTACCATCTAGATAGTGTGTGGCTCCTTTGTGGCTCGGGGGGCTAAGGGGGAGGCAGAGTACCCCTAGCTTTGGCTGGGAGGTACCGGTGAAGTCTTGACAGTCGGCAAGCGAGAGCGGCATGGAGCACGCGGACGTCACTCGGAGCAGGCAATCAGACAATGGTATGTTTTTCATTTTGCATGATAGAAGGTATTAGGACCTTGGCCCTCTCTTATTGTTATCAACATTTTTATCTTGTCTTGTGAGATGAAAACTACTTGGCTTATCTTTGCATGGGTTCTTATCAGATTGATTGGTTTTCCTTTCTGTTCCTCGACGATTGAAATTGTGTTATGGTTATAAAATATTTCTTTTTACTCTGTTGTTGCATGTCGATTGGGATAAAAGACATTTTATGACTGTGTTTTATATCACTATGGGCGTTTATAGATTACAGTGGGTGTTTTATATAGTACTATGGGATTTTTATACCACTATTTGTTAAATATAATGTAACCGCAACAGTCTGACTGTACACTGCCAGCTGTCCTGGCCAACTGTAATTTCTATTCTTGATTTGCTTGAGCCTATTTAGCTCAGCTATTTCCCTTTGCATAGTACTCTCTTCACAACTTCTTCAGACTTACTTCTTCATGTACTCATTTTGTACTATTATTCATATATTCTAATATACTATTTTATTTTCTATCTTTTTCTCTCTGCATTTCTTGCTTCACAATTTATCATGGTATCAAAGCTTCAGTAGTAAGCCTCTTCACACAGGTGGGAGAGAAACACGATCCTCACAGTGCAGAGCTTCACGGATCTTGAGAGCACGCGACACAGACTTTTCACAAGGCTTGGAGAGATGTCCGTAATACTCTTTAAAGATCAGCGTAAGAAGCTCATGCGACAAAGCAGAGTGTACAACGCTCAAAAGATCAAGGAAGAAGAGAGTGCAGAAGAAGAAACTTTAAAGATTCTTGAAATTTTCAAGAATCATCAAAGAATTCATGAAGAAGAGCTTGAGAAGGCAGAAACGTTGAAGATTTCACAGAATTCGCTTAAATTTGTGAAAGATTGCTGCAGAAGGCAACATCGTTTAAAGATTTTTGGAAATCGCTCAAATCTATCAAAGATTGTAGTAGAGGACAAAGAACTCGTGAAATTCTTTCAAATCTTTGAAAGATTCATGAATCTTTCTTCCACATGAGCAAAGTGTGATGTCCCATCCCCAAGATTAGGCCAGCAGGGAGTGACTTAGTAGTCTATAGGTTCCCGTAGACTATAGTCAGGCACAAACAGGGAACCAGATGGAGAAATAAGGAGGAATTGAGGCTAAACGATAAATTAAGCCAAAATACTTAGGAAAAGTCACTTAAGCCTAAGTCAATAGAGAATTAGAATGAAAAGGTGATAAGGGGGTGACTTAAATGACAAATAACTCACTTAGGAGGAAAGGCGCCTAGGTTAAGTGATGTCAACGAAGAATTAGGTCAAGAAAGATATAAAGAGAGGAATTTGACCTAATTCCTCATTATGCATTGTTATGATTTGATGTTGAGAGCTTCCAGAGGAGGAAGAGAGTCGACCCTATTGTTTTGTGGATTTCTGGAGGAAACCACCACCCTTGATCGGTTTCGGTGTTGAGAGACACACCCTAGCCCATCGGAGATACCATCCAGGTGTTTCATCGTGCATTTAAGGAGTATTCAGTGTGGAGGGCGCAACTTAGCCAAGGAGGGCGCAAGCTATTTGGGAGATTTAGAGATCTGCAGTAGACCGTGGTCCCGATTGCAGATTCATTCTGACCCAGTAGAGATCCAGTCAGGGTTCTTCCATTGAGCCATTCACCATCATATTTCGACGGTGGAATCTTGCAAAGCGAGCCATACAGTTGTTTAGGGTGCCATCATTCCGGGCAGACGTTTGGCCTTGCATGCAGGGGTTTCCTATCAGATCCAGCCAAACCCTTGCAACCCATTTCCTTATTGGACGAGACGATCGTTTTGAGCTACATAGCGGCAGATTCTGACGGTGGAATCCATTGGGGCACATTCAGTGCCCAAGGAGGGGTGCAAACCCCCCAGGGGTTCAGATCTAGTGCCGTAGAGGTCCGTTCTGAGTTCCGTCAGACATTATTTCCAGTGCAGAGGCCAGGGCGCATTGATGGGAGCAGTTTCAGGTTCATTCTGACGGTGGAGTTTTGAGATCGATTTTTCCAGCTGATAGCGGTCACCGTGCTCATCCGAGATCGTTCATTTTGGTCTTTCTATCCGTGCATGCAGCAGATATGCTGTCTTCTTGCGGTCATGGGTATTTATTTTGTTATTTGATTGTATTCCAGTACAGATCCATGAGATCTGACTGACGCTTAGTCTCTATATTTCAGTAGGCAATTTGTATTCCCATGCATGCACTATTATTATTCATAATATTGAGCAGTTGACATTCTATGCTATTGCATGCGTCATTTTATGATTGTTAAACCTTTATTATGCAACATGCAACTATAATAACCTACATGCAACCATAATAACTGACATGCAAACACAATAACCAAAGAACATCTCCATCAACCAGCTAAAACGCATCCAGAAACCCCCAGTATATCAGATCTGCACGCTAGAGCAGTAGAACAGTAGCAAATATCTTGATCAGTCGGATCAGGGATATTTCAGTGGTATCAGAGCTTTAGTCCTGCCAGCCTGTGACTAAAGACCATGAATCCAGCAGAAGAACCAGATGGCCGTGAGCATGAAGGTGACGAATATGTCACGTACAATTGGCGAAACTGAAGAAGGGACAGACCTAACTTTCCTCCTTTCCGTCCAAGTTCAGAGGAAGAGGAAGAGGCACTTAGAGAAGTAGAGCGACGAGCAAAGCATGAGGCTGAGCGCAAAGCAGAGAAAAGGCTAGGTGAAAGGTATCAGCGACTAGAGGGCAGTGGTAAGGCCCCAGTAGATCCAGACGTAGTCTTCATGCAGGTGATTAGTGACATGCTAGCTAGCCAGCGGACCATGTCCCAGTCTTTGGCTCAGGTAGCAGATAGACTGGCTATGATAGAGATTCCGGGCTCTCAAGGCCCACATGAAACACATGGGAACTCAGGGGCAGGCAGTAGACCCCAGTCACCCACTCGCACGTACACCTCTGCGAGTAGGATTCCACATCCATTATTTCCCAGTTTCCAGAGGGCAGCCCCAGTAGTAGCACAAGTACCGATAGCTCAGAGACCGGCCACACATGCAGAGGATATTGCAGAGTATCAGAGAGAGTATGCGGCCTTGGGCCATGACTTCCAGCAGGACATGACCCTAGTCGAGTATTGTGGAATCAGACTTAGGAATCGTCCCAGAGAGCCACAGAGGGGAGGGCAGCAGCAGTAGCAACAACAACAGTAGCAGGGGCATAACCTTGACTTCATCCGCAAAGTTGGTAAACTCACCATACCATATTTTGATGGATCATCCAGATGCATGGCCAGAGCTTGGGTACAGAAACTGGACACCTACCACAAGATCAACCATATGACAGAGGCAGAGGCCATAATTTTCGCCACCCTACACTTGGAGGGTGAGGCACACGAGTGGTGGTATCATGGATTGGTGACATTGGGTCACGATAACATCACCTCTTACAGAGATTTCACTGAGAGACTCATGGATAGATTTGATAGGAGGGATCCAGAGATCCATTTCAGAGATTTAGCCCAGTTGAGACAAACTGGCACCGCAGAGGCATTCATTTCAGAGTTTCAGAGAGTAGAAGTTATAGTGACAGACATATCTAAGCCACGATTGGTCATGCTATTCACCGAAGGGCTCACAGAACCCTTGAGAGGATGGGTGAAGGCATATCGCCCTCATTCCTTACAGGATGTCATCCGACGCACTAGATATTTGGCGGATTCGGTGCCAAAAACTAAACCCTTCACTAAACCCTTTGTACCGCAGAGAGACAAGGATCATAAGAACCCTCCAAGGGAGTGGAAGGGCAAGCCCAAGTTGGATGATGACACACGATGGGAGTTGATGAGGAAGAATCTTTGCTTCTCCTGCAGAGATCCTTGGGTCCCCGGGCATAGATGCATGGGAAAGGGACATATCCACTATATTGAGGTGGAATCAGGCAGTGAGGAGGAGGATGAGGATATTCAAGAATCTACAGATAGTGATTCAGAGACTGAGACCACCCATGAATCAGAGCAGCAGCCGAAGAAACCACAGATACCGGCCAGGACCAAGTCCCAGGAGGAGGCCAAACCTCGTAGAGAGGTGAAAGGGGGAACCATCGCCACCCTTTCAAGAGTGCCCAGGTACAACACCCTCAGGATTAAGGGTCTTGTACAAGGGAAACCCATGACATCTTGAGTTGATGGTGGGGCCACACACAACTTCATAGACACATCATTGGTAGCCAGGAGAGGGTTACGCACAGAGGAATTTGAGGGATTCCATGTAGCAGTGGCAGATGGATACACGATGTCATGTTTAGACATGATCCCTGACCTAGAGGTCAAGCTTGGCAACTACACCCTGACTGACACATTTTATGTAGTTGACCTATCAGATACAGATGCCGTATTGGGAATACAGTGGTTATATTCATTGGGGGAGATTGGGTTCAACTATCAGACATTGACCATGAGCTTTAGAGATACCAGTGGATCGAGAGTTGTCTTGAGAGGTATGTCTACAGGGGCTCCTCGGACAGTATCGACGAAGAGGATGGAACGGATTTTTCATCATGGTGATGTGGCTTACGCAGCAGAGTATTGGATCACCACATGAAAAGACTCAGAGGGTAGGGAGCAGTACCATCCACAAATTAGGGAGCTTCTGGGATGCTATGAGCCAGTATTTGGACCGATACCACCAGGGAGACCACCAGACAGAGGGTTTGAGCACATGATTGAGCTAGAGGCAGGGGCTACACCGGTGATTAAAACACCTTATATACACCCCAAGAAATTTAAGGATGAAATTGAGAAAGCGATCAAAGAATTGCTTGCTATGGGGCACATCAGGCCCAACAGGAGTCCTTTTGCATCTTCAGTAGTACTGGTACTGAAGAAGGATGGCACATTATGGATGTGCATCGATTATAGAGCGCTCAACAAGAAAACGATCAAGAATCATTACCCTATTCCATGCATAGATGAGTTGATGGATGAGTTACATGGGGTAGTCTTCTTCAACAATATTGATCTACGCTCAGGGTACCATCAGATCAACATCCGGGAGAAGGATATTGAGAAGATAGCATTCCGATGCCATTTAGGACATTTTGAGTTCTTGTTCATGCCATTTGGACTAACCAACACACCAGCCACTTTCCAGTCTTGCATGAACCATATCTTCAGAGGACAGTTGAGGAAGTACATTCTGGTATTCTTCGAGGATATATTGATCTACAACAAGACATGGGATGAGCATTTGACACATTTGGAGGTAGTCTTGGATATTATGAAGACCCAGTATTTATATGACAAGGAATCCAAATGTGAATTTGGCATGAGGGAACTACTATATTTGGGGCACATCATCAGTGGGCAGGGAGTATAGGTTCATCAGGAGAAGATCAAAGCCATTGTGGATTGGAAAACGCCCAAGAATCTCACGGATCTGAGAGGATTCTTTGGGTTATGCAGTTACTACAGGCGGTTTGTCAGGGGATTTTCACAGTTGGGAGCACCACTCACAGACTTGACAAAGAATGGTGCTTTTCATTGGACAGAGGATTCACAACAGACCTTCAACAAAATGAAGGAGGTTATGAGCACATGCCCTGTTCTAGCCCTTCCATATTTTTCTCAGCCGTTTGTCTTAGAGTGTGATGCATCAGGGGTGGGAATTGGAGCAGTATTGATGCAGGGGGGATACCCCATTGTGTTTGAGAGAAGGAAACTCAATGAGTCAGAGAGACTCTATCCGATTTACGACAAGGAGATGCTAGCAATCATGCATTCTTTAACCAAATTCAGGCAGTATCTGGTTGGAAGCAGGTTTGTAGTGAAGACTGATTATAACAGTCTCAAGTATTTCCTTGACCAGAAAGACCTCAGCGAGAGGCAACAGAAGTGGGTCTCAAATATCCAAGCCTTCGACTTTGACATTGAGTATGTCAAGGGAAAAAGGAATGTGGTGGCGGATGCAATGTCTAGGAGACCAGTTGGATGTTCGATGATGGATATTTGTACAGATTGGAAAGCTCATTTGTTGGTGGAATACTCCAAAAACAAATTTTCTTGTGAGGTGATGGATGGGCAAGTGATTGATGATAGGTATCGGGTTCTTGATGACATCATTTTCTACAAGAATCGAATCTATTTGGTTCCAGAATCCACCCTGAAGGGGAAGATTCTGAAGGTGTGTCACGATTCACCAACAACCGGGCATCAGGGATACTTCAAAACTTATAGACAGATCAGGGAGAGATTCTCATGGAAGGGTCTCAAAGATGATGTGCTGAAACACATACGGGAGTGCACGACTTGTCAACAAAACAAGTCCGAGAAGACACATACTTTAGGGTTACTTCAACCTCTACCCATTCCAGAGTAGAAATGGGAGAGCATTTCCATGGATTTCAGTACAGGCCTCCCTAGGGTGCAGGGAAGGGACTGTATATTTGTAGTGGTCGACAGATTGACCAAGTTCGCACATTTCTTCGCCATAACCACGGACTACAAGGCCATACAGGTAGTAGAGTTGTTCTTCAGGGAGGTATTCTGGTTGCATGGGTTGCCCAGGAAGATAGTCAGTGATAGAGATGGGCGCTTCATCAACGCTTTTTGGCAGGATCTTTTCAGATTGGCAGGCACAGAGTTAGCTACGAGTACCATCTACCACCCACAGACAGATGGGCAGACAGAGACCGTAAAAAAATGGGTGGAAGGGTATCTGAGGGAACAACAACGCACTTGGGTGAGATGGTTACATATGGGTGAGTATTGCTACAACACAACTTATCATATGTCCATCAGGATGTCACCATTCAGGGCATTGTATGGATACAATGCACCTTCCTTTATAGATGCTACATTTGGCGACAACAGGGTTCCAAGGACCAAGGACTGGGTGGAGGAGACTCAAAGGATCCTGCAATTAGCAAAGGAGAAATTGCAGTCAGCTTAGAATCAACAGAAGATATATGCATATCGACACAGAGTTGAGCACAGTTTCGAGGTAGGAGACTTGGTTTTCCTGCGGTTACAACCATACTGATAGTCCTCCTTGAAGAGGAGCGGAGCAGAGAAATTGAAGCCTAAGTTCTATGGGCCATACAGAGGCATCAGGAGGATAGGTGAGGTGGCATATGAGCTAGATATACCAGAGGGTATCAAGATCCATAACGTCTTTCACGTCTCTTGCCTTAAAAAGGTGGTGGGACAACATATTAGCATTTTACAGGAGTTGCCACCCTTGGATGAGGAGGGTCAGTTCGAACTAGTGCCCAAGGAGGTACTAGAGTAGAGAGAACACAGATTGAGGAGCAGGATCATCAAAGAGTGCTTGGTTAGATGGAGGGGTCTTCCAGTGGAGGATGCCACATGGGAGGGAGAGCATATTTTGCAGCACCCAGGATTGATGTTGCTTGAGGACAAGCAATCTCGGGAAGGGAGGACTGTGATGTCTCGTCCCCAAGATTAGGCCAGCAGGGAGTGACTTAGTAGTCTATAGGTTCCCGTAGACTATAGTCAGGCACAAACAGAGAACCAGATGGAGAAATAAGGAGGAATTGAGGCTAAACGATAAATTAAGCCAAAATACTTAGGAAAAGTCACTTAAGCCTAAGTCAACGGAGAATTAGAAAGAAAAGGTGATAAGGGGGTGACTTAAATGAAAAATAACTCACTTAGGAGGAAATGCACCTAGGTTAAGTGATGTCAACGAAGAATTAGGTCGGGAAATATATAAAGAGAGGAATTTGACCTAATTCCTCATTATGCATTGTTATGATTTGATGTTGAGAAATTCCAGAGGAGGAAGAGAGCCGACCCTATTGTTTTGTGGATTTCTGGAGGAAACCACCACCCTTGATCGATTTCGGTGTTGAGAGACACACCCTAGCCCATCGGAGATACCATCCAGGTGTTTCATCGTGCATTTCAGGAGTATTCAGTGTGGAGGGCGCAGCTTAGCCAAGGAGGGCGCAAGCTAATTGGGAGATTTAGAGATCTGCAGTAGACCGTGGTCGCGATTGCAGATTCATTCCGACCCAGTAGAGATCCAGTCAGGGCACTTCCATTGAGCCATTCACCATTATATTCCTATGGTGGAATCTTGCAAAGAGACCCATACAGTTTTTTAGGGCGCCATCATTCCAGGCAGACGTTTGGCCTTGCATGCAGGGGTTTTCTATCAGATCCGGCCAAACCCTTCCAACCCATTTCCTTATTGGATGAGATGATCGTTTTGAGCTACATAGCGGCATATTCCGACAGTGGAATCCATTGGGGTGCATTCATTTCCCAAGGAGGGGCGCAAACCCCCCAGGGGTTCAGATCTAGTGCCATAGAGGTCCATTCTGAGTTTCGTTAGACATTATTTCCAGTGCAGAGGCCAGGGCGCATTGATGGGAGCAGTTTCGAGTTCAGTCTAATGGTGGAGTTTTGAGATCGAGTTTTCCAGCTGATAGCGGTCACCGTGCTCATCCGGGATCGTTCATTTTGGTCTTTCTATCTATGCATGTAGCAAATCTGCTGTCTTCTTGCGGTCACGGGTATTTCTTTTGTTATTTGATTGTATTCCAGTACAGATCCATGAGATCTAACTGACGCTTAGTCTCTATATTTCAGTAGGCGATTTGTATTCCCATGCATGCACTATTATTATTCATAATATTGAGAAGTTGACATTCTATGCTATTGCATGCGTCATTTTATGATTGTTAAACCTTTATTATGCAACACGAAACTATAATAACCTACATGAAACCATAATAACTGACATGCAAACACAATAACCGAAGAAAATATCCATCAACCAGCTAAAACGCATCCAAAAACCCCCAGTATATCAGAGCTGCACGCTAGAGCAGTAGAACAGTAGCAAATATCTTGATGAGCAGGATCAAGGATATTTCACAAAGAACGCATTTCATGTGCAAATAATAGCCACTGAGGCCGTAAGATTCATCCTGCGAATGGATCCAGAGGGTGAAACCAGTTCAGAAGGGACGAAGAGAGCGCGGAAAAGGAGAAAGAGTTTTAGCCATTAGATCTTGCACAGAGGATCGATAGTCGCTGGATCAGTGAGAAGGTGCACGAGGTTTAGTCCTCTGGAGCGCACAGGAGAAATTTTTGACTTGTGAAGTCATGAAATCCCGACATCATCTAGACCGTCCATCAAGAAACACATGGCGAGATCTCGACATTTCACTGACTCGCAAGGTGTAAAGGTCAAAAGATTGCCGTGAGAATTCGCGAATTGTGAAATCACGAGTCATTATGGACTGTTGGATCGCGAAAGATCATGAGCCATCGATCTTATCCCATCACAAAATCTTGAGAGGATTTTGAGCCATCCATCTCAGAGGATAAGTGGCAGCAGATCCAAGCCATCACTCCATCAGAATTTCGGAGTTCAAGATATCAGAGGTCTTGTTGATGAAAGACACTCCACGGCGAAATTCGCAAAATCGCGATTCATGAAATAGCGATAAGATCACAACCATCCATTTTTTTGGACACGTGGCAGACATCGAGGAAACCGTCAGTATCTCGACAATCGGGGTTCTCAGTTGACAGGGAATTTGGAATCGAAAGTCGTGAAATCGCGAAACGACGAGGACCATCCATCTTGATGGGATGCGTGGCGTAAATCCAAGGCCTCCGGAAAAGTCCTGAAAGGGGAGAGTCCATCTTCACATCGGGATTCGGTAAATCGCGAAACTTGAGGTCAAGGGATCGGGTTTCTTTATGGTGAAAACCCCGTAAACGATCGAAGCCGTTCACTTTGAGGAGACACGTGGGCGAGATCGGGAGAGTCAATCGGCACACCAGGGTTCGACATTTCATGGATCCTAGAGATGAGATGTCTGGTACATATCAAATCACGAATTTGCGAGGAGAAATCAGGAGAATCCAATACAGGAGGACGCATGGCGGAGATCAAAGAAATCGGGAAATTTCCCGAAAGGAAAGGTCATCCATCGTGAAATTGAGAATCAAGAAATTGGGGATTCCATGGACAAGAGGTCCAATGCATTTCGACCTTCGAAACCCCGAATCCCGATAAGAGGTTTGACTGCGGTCTTATGAGTTCTGGTCATAAGATCTGGACCGTCAGATCATAGGAAGATCCGAACCGTTGAATTGTCCAAAGGTGAATTTCGCATTTTGGTAATTTGAAAGACAAAGAACCAGAAAATCCCGTAGCGCTTTAACACAAGGCGCGTGGTCACATTGCACCGTGACAAAGGCCAATTCAAGGTCGATAAGCTCTCATCGACAATCGGCGTTTCGACGATCGGAGGTAAATACAAAATTTCCCTCTATTTTTTTATGAGATTTGTTTTTCAAAAAATATGTCATCTAGCAACTTAGGACCAACTCAGGGTCTAATTCTACTTGGAAAGAACTATGAGTTCTGGTCTCATCTTATGAGATCATTCTTTCAAGCACAAGAGATCTGGGAACTAGTGGATCTTGGATATGTAGAACCAGATCCACCATCCCTTTCTGCTATGTCAAATCCACAGAGAATTGTTCAAGCAACACTGAGGAACAAAAAAAATAAAGCAAAATTATGGATTCAAAATTCTGTGGATGATTCGAATTTCTCAAAAATCACAGGCGCTGGTACTTCAAAACAGGCCTGGGACATCCTTAAATCTTCCTACCAAAAAAATGACAGGGTCAAAACAGTTAAACTGAAGACCTTGAGGACGCAATTCAAGACTCTAAGGATGACAGATTCCGAAAATGTGGATCTGTTCATGACTAGAGTCATGGGAATCGTGAACCAGATCAGGCTGATTGGTGAAACCATCACTGATCAACGCATTTTTGAGAAAAACCTTAGAAGTTTACCAAAGAAATTCAAAATGGTTGTAATAACAATCCTTGAATCCAAGGATCTGTTAAGTTTTTCCACAGATGAATTAATTGGTTCTCTGGTGACACATGAGATGAGACTGCATCTCACAGATGAGTCAATTTCCAATGCTTTCAAAGCTCAATTCTCCTTCAGCAGAGGGAGAGGCATAGGAAGAAGCAGAGGTCACCAAGGAAGAGAGATCAATCAAAGTAACCCTCACTCCAGTGGAGGTAATAGACAACAGTATCCGAATCAAAATTTCCAAGGTCAAAGACAACAACAACAAAATCAATATCAGAATTACCAGCCTCAAAGAGGCACAGGGAGAAGATCAAATGAGAAATCAAGCATACAATGCTATTACTGCAAAAATTATGGGCACTATGAATCTGAATGTAGGAAGAAGCAAGCAGATCAACTCTCAGGCATAACACATGTGTCAAATCACACAGGAGAAAACTCAAGAGGTATGTTTCTTTCGTGCCACAAGACTGAACAACAACCTAAAGATATCTGGTTACTGGACATTGGATGCAACAATCACATGAAAGGTAACAAAGAATTACTTTCAAGCATTGATTCTTCAATCTCATATGATATTACACTTGGAAACAATTATTTAGTCAAAGTTCAAGGAAAATGAATTGTTCCTATTCTTACTAAACAGAATGCAAAGAAAGACATAAACAATGTCTATCATGTTCCATATCTGAAACATAATTTTCTAAGTGTAGGACAGCTCATTGAACATGGATATAAGTTACTTTTTGAGGGAGCATATTGAAAAATATATGACAAATACCCCAACAGAAAATTGATTTCTGAAATCCATATGACTCCAAATAGGATGTTTCCCCTTACCCTCAGAACTGCAAATTTGATTCAACCATATGCATAAAGTGCATCCACCCTGAATGAAACTATGGTTTGGCATACAAGATTTGAACATCTACCATTTAAGAGTCTAAGTCTTCTTCAAAAGAACTCCATGGTCAAAGGTCTTCCTATCTTTAACGAGCAAATTCCCCCATGTGAGTCTTGCATACTTGGAAAACATAAGAGAACTAGTTTTCCACAGTCTTCCAATCAAGCCAAACAACATCTTGAACTTGTCCACACTGACCTATGTGGACCAATGAAAACAGAGTCAATAGGTGGTAGCTTTTACTTTCTAACGTTTATTGATGATTTCAGCAGAAAAATATGGATCTATTTTCTCAGACACAAGTCTGAATCTTTTGCAAAATTCAAAGAATTCAAGGCAGAAGCTGAAAAAAGAGTGGAAAATATATCAAAGCACTCAGTTCATATGGAGGAGGAGAATACAACTCCAGAGAATTTACAAATTTCTGCAAATCACAAGGGATCATCATGCAAACAACAACCAGATATACTCCACAACAGAATGGAGTGGCTGGAAGGAAAAATCAAACAATAATGAATATGGCAAGAACACTTCTTAAAGAGAAAAGTTTGTCAAATACTTTTTGGGCTGAAGCAATAACATGCTCAGTTTATCTCCTGAATAGATCTCCAACCACCAGTCTAAAGATGAAAGTTCCTCAAGAAGCATGGAGTGGGACAAAGATGAAAGTATCTCACTGTGGGCATTTATATATTACAATGGGCGTATTTATATTGATGTGGGCATTTTTATATGACTATGGGCGTTTATATATGACTGTGGACGTTTTATATAGTACTGTGGCCGTTTTATACCACTGTGGGCGTATATATATTACAGTGGGAGTATTTATATTGATGTGGGCGTTTTTATATGACTGTGGGCATTTATATATGATTGTGGGCGTTTTATATATTACTGTGGGCGTTTTATATCACTGTGGGTGTTTATAAATTACAGTGGGCATTTTTATATTACTATGGGCGTTTTGTATATCACTGTGGGCATTTTCGGTTTTGTAAATTTAGATCTGAGAATTCGTTCTGGCAATAGTTGTATGGGCATTTTCGTTTGTGTAAATTTAGATCCGAGAAATCGTTCTGGCAATATTTGTATGGGCATTTTCTTTTTTGTAAAATTAGATCTGAGAATTCGTTCTAGCAATAGTTGTATGGGCATTTTCGTTTTTGTAAATTTAGATCTGAGAATTCGTTCTGGAAATAGTTGTATGCGCATTCTCGTTTTTGTAAATTTAGATCTGAGAATTCGTTCTGGCAATAGTTGTATGGGCATTCTCGTTTTTGTAAATTTAGATATGAGAATTTGTTCTGGCAATAGTTGTATGGGCATTTTCGTTTTTGTAAATTCAGATTTGAGAATTCGTTCTCGAAATATTTGTATGGGCATTTTCGTTTTTGTAAAATTAGATCTGAGAATTAGTTCTCGCAATAGTTGTATGGGTATTTTCGTTTTTGTAAATTTAGATCGGAGAATTCGTTCTTGCAATAGTTGTATGGGCATTTTCATTCTTGTAAATTTAGATCTGAGAATTCGTTCTGGAAATAGTTGTATGGGCATTTTCGTTTTTGTAAAATTAGATCTAAGAATTCGTTCTCGCAATAGTTGTATGGGCATTTTCGTTTTTGTAAATTTAGATCAGAGAATTCGTTCTGGCAATAGTTGTATGGGCATTTTCGTTTTTGTAAATCTAGATCTGAGAATTCGTTCTGGAAATAGTTGTATGGGCATTTTCGATTTTGTAAAATTAGATCTGAGAATTCGTTCTGACAATAGTTGTATGGGCATTTTCGTTTTTGTAAATTTCAATCTGAGAATTCGTTTTGGTAATAGTTGTATGGGCATTTTCGTTTTTGTAAAATTAGATCTGAGAATTCATTCTGGCAATAGTTATATGGGCATTTTTGTTTTTTTTAAATTAGATCTGAGAATTCGTTCTGGCAATAGTTGTATGGGCATTTTCGTTTTTGTAAATTTAGATCTGAGAATTCATTCTAGCAATCTGCCTTGTAACTCTATTACTGAAGAATCCCCCTCTGGCACTTTCATGTTGTAAAGGTGTACTGTGATTGTTCTGGAAATGTGATTGGGTAATTCGTTACTGGGTTGGGTTGTTGGCAATATCATTTGTAATGGTGGATGTATTTACTTTATAATAGTTTTCTGGTTGTAGATCAACAAGGGACCAAATTAATAATGTGAACGAGTGTAATGATTATATTTCTGACGACCTTGAATTAATGATACACAAGTCAGAGGTTATAATTTCAAGGTAATCTATGCTTTTAGATTTCTAAAAGATAGGTTATTACTGAAAGGATATTTTATTCTTCATAAGGTTCAAGGAGTGGTGCTTTTAGAAATTTAGAAGGCAGTGAGGGATTACTCCTCTAGTAAAAAAAAAATCTTCTTGTTTAGCTAGTCTTATTGATTTAAGTTAAATGAGATAACTTATTTTATTCTAGTAGTAAAAAGCAATGTTAGGGTTAGATAAGATAAGGAGAAATTTTAAATGTTATTTTTATTTGCATTGTTATGGCCATATAATGTAAAGATGTTGTTGTCGTATTGTACTGTTATTGAAATTTTATTATAAATGATAACATAAATGGTATAGTAATGTGTAACTATAATGCCACTGTAAAATAGTGTCTGTAATATGTAAAGGTAATATTTTTATGCAATATAAAATAAAATATAATGTTAGTGGTTGATAACATGATATGTAATTTTATTGTTATTTTGAATGCAAGTTATGGTAATATAAGATATCATGACATTATCATTTTATTGTAATGCTATTGAAATTTTACTGTTATTGATGACACATAAAATATAAGGTCCTTGAACTAAGTACCGTAAATTATTATGATTTGGTGAATGGGGATTTGCAATTACTTCAATTTACATTATTCTAAGGTTGGGTTGGGTAACTCGTCGATTATTGGAATTTAAATGGAGTATTTGGTCTGTAATTAATGCCAATTGAGTCGTAGAAATACCTTGTCTTGATAATGGTTGGCCGTTGTCGGAGTCCTTCTGACTTACGCATTCTGTAGAGGACATGTTTGTTCATTTGATAATTGTTGTACTTGGTTGTGATCATTTAATTGCTTGGTCTTCTTGTGTCAGGCGGGATGTAGAAACTTCCATGTTCCTCAGAACAGTCGCCAACCCTAAGACCTTAAATGGTTAAAATCGATGGGAACCTGGGCTTGAGCATTGCTTATGTGTCTTGGAGGTCCTAACCATTGCAGGGTAGGACGGGCGGGTAGTCAGTCTTACTTATTGTCGATTGATCGTCATTAAATGCATGCAGTTACTTGTTGTGTTCGTCATGGTTTGCGCCTTGTTCATCGTCGGGTGGTGATGTAGAGTCGAATGTATTTATTTCCCTTGTACACGCGCGCACACACCTTTAAAAAAAAAAAAAAATTGCACTTGTCCTAAGAGGTTTGTCGACGTAACGAGGAGGTTCGTTACATGATGGATCTCATTGCATATGTCCCTTCTTTAATAAATCTAAAATACAATCCCTTAATCACTCCACCAAAGAAACCTGATTACCCAAGAGGATTTCAAGCTCAAGTGAGCTTTCTTCCATTCATAAATTTCATCTACTCACTTTCTTTATTCTTTGATCTACTTGCATGTAAATAGATTTGATATTGAGTTTAAAGATGAATTTATTTTATTTACATGAAAATCATCTAGATCTAGGGAAAGCTAATTTTTTTTATCAAAAGACTAGATCTAGTGAAAGTATCATTTTCTTACTAAATTATGCTATCTAATGCTAGTAAAGGGGTGCTTTCAGTAAGGTTCTTCATTGAAATATTTGAAAAAGTTATAAGTGTTTTCCTCGCTGTCCCAAAACAACATCATAAACTCATAAAATTCCAAGTTTTCATGATTTCTTAGTTTAATAGTTACTTTGAGTTATTTGTCTAAAATTTTCAAGTAGATTTGATCTACCTCCTATGTTGTCCCAAAGTCATTTTGGGCATATTTTGGGGGTACTTTCCTTGCTGATTTTTGTAGGTTGTTCTACAATGAACAAGAAACTTAGTCCAATTTGGACAATTTTGGAGCATTCAAGAAATTAGGAGCCCTTCAACCTCTTCCAAAAAACCATAAAACTTCTTAAAACACCTTCTTTTATTCAATAAAATTTGCAATAATTTTCAAAGCTTAGAGATGTTTACATTTTGTACTTTCTTAGAGTGATTTGTGTTAGTTTCTAATATTTTAACTTATTGCTTTTTTTTTTTAAACAAGTTGCTATAAAAAACAAGGAAAATTTCTAGCAAATATGGACCAAGTCGAAGCATTTTGAGCCTCAAGAACAAGCCTAGAACTTTATCTCTTCAAGAAATCTTGTATTACTTGATGACCTTGTTTAATCAAGATCAAAAGTCATCAAATAAAAAGTATAATCTTTGTATAAGGATTTAATTTCTTTCTTTTGATCCACTTCTATAAGGATATTTTAATCTCTTGAAGAAGAGATCATTGTAATAGGAAGCAAAAAAACTGGGTCTCATAGTGCCCAGTTTCTTCTTCCTCCTATTGGGGGATTGGTGTGGTTGTGTGTGATTGTTTTATTTTGTTTATTTACTTTAATTATCTCATGCTATAATAAGATAAACTAAAAGGAAATGTAAAATTGATCTATCTTAATCACAACTACACATAGATTAGTTGAGTTTTTTGCAATCTTTTATTTTCATTTATGCAATTTCAAGTTGGAAAATAAAGATGTCCCCTCAACTCCTCGAAATAGGTTGGTCAGTGAGGAATTTAATAATTAGAAAACATTTTATTTTCAATATTTATTTTTTAGTTTAAAATAAGCCTTCCCCTAAGCTCTTGGTGCTTGTTCCTAACCCTCCTCCATCTTCTGGGAGTAAGTTTCATACACATCAGGTTGGTCAGTTTGGAGTATATTAACTAGGGAAATCTCAAAGGATGTTATCTCAATGTGAGGGAAAATGCATGATGTGTGAAGTCAGACAGGAACTTTGAGATCTAGGTTCTCCCCATGTTGGACCTCCGACACCTTCATTGAACTTGTTGGTGAAGCCTTTGGGATTTTGGCAAGTTCTCTGCATATTTCCAACCAAAGAGATAGCCTCTAAAGAGGCCAAATATTAGGTTAGTTGGTTCTCAAGCCCTTTTAGTTTTAAGCATAGTAAAATTTATTTCATTAACAGAACCTTAAAACTTTCAAAGGCATTTTCACAAAGCAAGCATTTCATTCAATATCCCACAATCTCATTAAGGCACTTGTCTCTTTATTTACATATCTTCTCTACATGTGCAATAATTTATTTTCATTCATGGTATTTATGATTGTCTACTAATCTTGTGGTTGATTAATTGTAGATATTTTTATCCTTTATTATATATTATGCAAGTATTTTATATATTGGATATCTATTTCATCAATATTATCTTATGAATGAATGAATGAATGTCATATGTTGCTAGTGTAAAATTTTCTTTGATATATATGTCTTTATTTGCAATAAACTTCTAGAATTACTTTTTGTACTTAGAATATCTTCACAACCTTCGTATTTTTGTTAGAGATTACCCCTCTTGGCTTCGCTAGGAGTTGGCCTCGACGGAGGAGTCGAGGATCATGTGACAACACCTTGAATCGAGACTTTCCCCCAAGGACGCACTGAGTGGATTGAATATTTCTTCCATGTTACCCAAGTGTGTATAAAGGAAGAAACATGACTCATCAATAAATTTATGAAAATAAATTGTGTCAAACTTTGAAACAATGCCTCTGTAACGTCCTCCTCGTTACGACAACAACTCTTTAAACGATGCACTTTTTTTTGTTTTGTTTAAGGTGTGTGTGCGTGTGTAAAAAGGAACAGACACACTTGACTCTATGTCGCCACCCGACGATTAACAAGACACAACCACGATGATCACAACAAGAAGACATGAGGCGCACAATAAGTAATTGCAAGCATTAAACGACTTACTGCGTTATGTACAGTACGAACACAGATGGAAGAATCCATAGTAGTATATTTTACTATTTCTGCAGAGGAAAGTAGGACGTTTAATCTTAGTTCTCTGCTCCGGAGAAAGAGAATGTCAGATAGGCTCCTGGTCGACTGCTTAGGCAGAAACTAGTAATCTCTGTCAGGAGGTCGCAGTGGTGGGAAATTTTCCTTTAAAGAGCCCTCGACTACTGATACGACCTTAGAGGTGTGTTGCAAGAGTGGAAACCCTACCTTTAAAGGGCCCGAGACTCTTGATACGACACTGGATTATTTACACAAAAATAATCACACACACAGACTTATATATAGAGTGACTAGTTTTATCAGATCGAAGAGTCTCATATCATACAACTGTGGTTTGGACAATTCCAATTATAGTACTAACCCTGAAATTAACAGCCAAATCCCAAGCCAATCAAATAAAAGCACCCTGCAGAAGGAACCCAGCGGAGAACATGGAGGTGTCTACATCCCACCCGACACCAGCAGACCAAACACACGGAAGGTTTCTCAATCAAGTACAAAATTATCTATAATGAACAACAACCCTCATTTACTAACTCAGAATAATCTATTGCTCTTTAATCCATGACATTACACCTTATGTTTATTAGTAACAGTAATAATCACAATAACACCGCCATGAATTAATAAACACATTACCGTTATATCACAACGACCTTGCAGAAATAACAATCACCTTTCTCCATATGCGATATCCAATAAAAACACAACTACAATATCTTTTCCATAAATGACAACACCAATGTATATTTTTAATCAAATAACCTAGCAATAATCCATCATATTAAAACTACTATATCCTTACCACAATGACAACACCATTGTATATTTTTAATCAAATAACCTTCCAATAAAATATTCACATTACAAGATAATGACGACTCTAAATTCAAGGCTGGTTATCAAGGTCAACTCCCAATTTGATGTGACTCACAACTACTTGCAGCAACTGGTTAAATCGAAACCTAATCCTATAACCAATCGAAATTTAACCAATTATCAATTAAAGCAATTACACTATTATCAACAACATCATTAATTCAATGTTAATCATCACTACCAAGCTTATAAATTCTTTGTTACCCTTATATTTGTAAATCATTCTACCACAATTAAATAATCTCAGTGGAAATTTATCATCTAGCAAATAAAGCCAAAAGCTACCTTGTGCATTTATCAATCTTATAAATTCCTCTCCAGCTCTACCTAACAATCTTAAATATAGAATTATGGACAAAATATTTTCATTTAATGTTACCCTAACATTGCCCTTAAATAACAATGCATTTCTTGCTTCATCACCATTTAAATAGCAATTAAATAAACTGCAATTAAATAACACTGCAATTACGTAACAACTAGATAAATAACAATTAAATAACAATGAAATAACAATTAAATAAATATCATTACAATAAATATGTTGCAATTAACTAACAATTTAATAAAACTTAAAGGATCGTGTGGGTTCTCTCCGAGTAATGCACCCAAGCAAAGTTCGGACTCTGGTTGTCCTTAAAAGTCACTCAGAACTAGGGCTGCCTTCGACAACTTTTAACCCTTTTAAAACAAAATAAAAAGTGAGGCAACAACTCACGCACCGGTGTGGTTTTTGTCCCCAACAACAAGGCGAACAGGTGGAGGAAATTATGACCCAATAGCAAGACACACAGGCGTAATTAATTTTCTGTCCAAACAAAAAGATGCATGGGTTACGGTTGTCAGAGGTTCAAGGTTCAGGTAAGGGTTACTGCTATTGCAATAAAATCCATTTTCTAAAATTACGGCAATCTCCACACTGGTGTTAAGGATTCATGCTATTCCACTATCATTTCAATCTGTCATTCACTATCCTTAGTTAAATTACAGCTAATTAAATTATCACCCAACCATTCTGTTAGTAAAATCCGGGAACAAATAACTTGGAAATAACCGAGAATTGAAACTACTTGCAAATTTTATTCCATCCTCACCAAAAATACAACCAGAATGTCAAGGCTAAGTCTACGCACAGGACCCTTAGAAGCGATTAATCTTAATCCAAATGTATCTTGGTAGAAAGCTATGGTGCGTCATTGAATCCGGGAACGCTGTCAAGCATTAAGACATGCGGGATCCATGAAGGAGGTTATTCTGTCTGCTGAAGTCATTGGGAAGGGATCAGCCTCCATAAGAAATGGGTATGCTCGGCTCAACGGATTAGAAAAGGTGTTGAGCGGAAGGGAACATGAATTCGCATAAGGGAAAATACCATGACAAGGCTGATTTAAAAGGGGCGTGGGTCAACGTTGTAACGCATCTAGTAACAATAAGGGATCGTTGTCAACTTCCTAAACAGATCATTGCCCAATGAAATTAAAAGCACCTATAAGGATGCTACCATGACTTTCTTAAATGAAGGCCGATGAGAAAAGCATCACGCTCGCATCTAACCAACACAACCAGAACCGCAAGGTAGTAGCATCACCAAAATGTTGTCTGGCAAATGGTTAACCTCAGAGCTGAATAGGTATGACACCACTATCCAACAAGACATACATTGTTGTCTTGGACTACTATGGCTGTCCATCAAGGAGGGGTCCTAGCACTGGTGCGCAGAGTTAAAATCAAACGATAAAATAATAGGGGCGAGATCGAAATTCTTTAATTTACAAGAACTGTGCTTACAGTAACTACATCGCAGACAATAAGTAAGGAAAGGAACAAAACTAGGGTCATCCCCCTCATATTAATTTCATAGTCAAATAAATCACAGACATTAATACATACGGCCTCACATACCCCACCAGACATCGAGATTCATCAATAATTTAGCCAAGAGGGATCCACAAGTGCTGAGATTTATCAACAATCACAGAGATTTACACAAGGATGCGTTGGGTGAAAAGCCAAGAACCCACCGAGATTGCCTACAAAATGCAGGAAGAAGGGATAACCATACGCAGACAAAGAAAATCGGTCGCAACAAGGTGCACAACCACCAACAAGGAAGTAAGATAAACCAGATGCAAGGGTCGAGCTAAAAAGAGCAAGTCAAACAAGCAAGTAGGATCGACAACAGGGGCAGAGTAACCACAGGGAAATTCCAGCAAGGTGAGTGACGCACGGTGAAAGGAAAATAACACAAATGACCAGGTTTTGAGGTTAATAACACTCATCAAGGCGGAAGACATCAACTACTAAGGACTACAACAGAAGTAGCCGTTTAATGATATAATGCAGTAGATGAAGCATAAAATAATTCTTGGTTCACCCCTTTACCGAATCACAAAAACTAAGTTAACAATTTTTACCACAATACAATTATAATTACCGAAGTAAATAATACGCATTCTGCTCTACCAAATAAAAGACCATACCGTTGCCTAATGACCGCCTCGAATGTCATCCCACACTCCTTTCCGCTCCTGCTCGCCGACCGTCAAGACCTCACCGGTACCTCCCAGCCAATAGCTAGGGGTACTTTGCTTCCCCCTTAGCCCCCCGAGTCGCAAAGGGGCCACACAAAATCCAGATGGTAAGTCTAGCTTCCCAGCTCGCCTCGCAAGGCTGAGCTACCACTCCTATTCGAGTTGAGAAAATCCCAACTCTCCACAAGTAATCAGTCAAGTCACAATTCCGGCAGCGTAACGTTACACTAATAGCTGATCCCTTTCTTCCTCCTCTTCCCTTTATTTTATAGAGATTTTTTGAACCTCAAAATTTCCCTAAGTCACAATTAATTTAAGTTTTAACAAAAATAATTCTAATTATTCTCCATCGCACAAGTGTCGTTCATCCCCCTCTTTTCTCCATTAATTATTTTCTTTAAATTTATTAATTGCCTCAATTCCCTCACCCACCTATAATTGCTCCTAAAATTACTCCTAGGTGTTCCTAGATCCCCTTACATGTTTTAAATAATTTCCCTGAAAATGATGTTGCTAAATTAGCTCAAATTAGAAGGTTCTTAATTGTTCATTCCTTACTATGTTGACCTTGCTTTTTACCATAAGTTCC
>ML811759.1:194733-210714 GCA_009831015.1 Picea engelmannii
TTTACCCTCTAAATTTAAGAAGACTAAAACTATTACTTAAGTGGGTTTTAGTTTATATCTTTATTTTTATTTTTATAAAGTCTTTTTCTTAAGGCTAAACAAAATTTTACCCTAGAGAAGTTTTAAACTTAGGTTTAGATTCTGAACTGGGCGACAATTATTTAGGGAAGTCATTCTAAGAATTTCTTAAGGTGTTAAATGTCTTAGGGCCATCTAGGTTTGTTCCTTCCTCAACATCAATGCGACGTGCCCTTCAGGACGCACCACGTGCTCCAAGGGTGCCACTTGCCTCGGTTGTTTCTCTTGCGCGACGTGCCCTTCAGGATGCACCACGTGCTCCAAGGGTGCCACTCACCAACTTGTGTTTCTTTCACGTGACATGCCCTTTAGGATGCACCACATGCTCCAAGGGTGCCACTCGCCAACTTGACTGATTGGTAGACATCTATAACCCCTGGAGTCAACACTCCACCAGGTGAACTTGTGGGAGACTAAGGGCTCTAAGGAATAAGGCCCCTGCCTTATTTCACACCTCTTAGAATCATCGTGAGCAACTGTCACAGTCTTCCCTCACGGCATCGTGGATCCTCTCAATCTAGGTAATCGTCAACCTACAGTTCAAGCCACAACGAGAGTGCTAGTAGGCTGTGGCAGCGCTGTTGTCCACCCCTCTCCCTCAACCTCTCCGGAATCATGTGTGGCCCCTTTACTCCATATGTGAGTCTGGTCGGCAAGCTATCGTTAGCCTGCATCATCAAAAATTGTGTCAGAACATGTCAACATCATATCATCAAATCAATGAAAGATCACAGTAAATAAATCAACCCAAATAGCACACTCCCTGACTCAATCCAGAGTCCAAGGGGTTCCACCGATGCCTCTGCATCCTCAAGTTCCAAAACCCTGGACACTCATAAAACTGAGTCAATAGCACCTGTCTACGTCAAAGAAGTAAAACATCATGTCATCTATCATAATGCATCATAATCAATGATAAATGGTTTAACATCATAAAAGTTGAGATCACTTGCAAGCAAGTGTCCTCAAAGAATATGTTTTCTTAGTGCGCCAGAGAGAGATGTTACATACACCCCCTCTTGGCCTAAACTTTGTCCTGAAGTTTCTCAGTATAAATGCTGAAATAAAAGTACCACAGTATCATAAGTCTATCTATCAAACAAAAATGGGAACTGCTAGCGCATATCATATGCGTCCTCCTAGGTCATCGAGTGTGGACTATAACTATCCCACTAGACCTTGACCTGATCTATCGTTCGACGTCATAATTGTCAAACACAATGATCTAAGATGTGGACCAGCTCAGCGGTGAGAACTCCCTCATCCGATACCTGCAAGGAACTCATGTCAATCACGTGTGTAGGATCACTAATATAATGTCTCAAAACATATACATGAAAAACATCGTGCATATGCCTCAAAGAATCAGGCAAGGCTAGTCGATAGGCCACGGGCCCCTTTCTCTCCACAATCTCGAAAGGTCCCATGAACCTAGGAGAGAGTTTATCTCCCTTTCCAAACTTGATCGAACTCTTATGCAGTTTAACTCGCAAGAAGACTCAATCGCCGACCTCATAACTACAGTCGACTCGGTGTGCATTGGCATAACTCTTCTATCGATCCTGCACTTCCTTAATCCTTTGTCTTATGGTTTGCATTTGCTCTTCCATTTCTTGGATCGCTTTTGGTCCCACTAGGACCCTATCCTCAAGCCGATCCCAACTCAAGGGTGTCCGACACGGTCGCCCGTAAAGAAACTCAAAATGCACCATCTTAATGGTGCTTTGGTAATTGTTGTTGTAAGCGAACTCTACTAGAGGCAAGAATTCCTCCCATCGCTTTTGTTGGTCCATCACGTACATGCACAACATGTCTTTCAAGGTTTGGTTTGTTCGTTCTGTCTGTCTGTCAGTCTCTGGGTGATACGCAGTACTAAAGTTAAGTTGGGTTCCCAAGGCCTCTTGGAAACTTGTCCAAAATCGCCCAGTAAACACCGATCCTCGATCAGATATAATCCTCTTAGGCACGCCATGCAGCCTCACAATCTCACTGATGAAAACTCTAGCTATGTCAGGTGTCTGATACGTCGTACGCACATGAATAAAGTGAGCACTCTTCGTCAGAGTGTCTACTACTATGAAAATCGAATCATGTCTCCTTGCCGTCAGTGGCAATCCAATAATAAAATCCATCAAAATGACCTTCCATTTCAACTCCGGGATGGAATGTGGTTGTAGTAATCCTGCTGGGTGTCTATGTTCAGCCTTTACCTGCTGACACTCCAGACATCTGGCCACATAGTTGACTATGTCGGCCTTCATTCCCTTCCAAAAGAATAAGGGCTTAAGCTCTGCCCTCATCTTCGTAACTCCCGGGTGAGCCATGTAAATTGCTCTATGAGCCTTGCTTAGGATCAACATCCTCAACTCATCGTTTGGTGGTACGTAAATCCGAATTTTAAACCTCAATAAACCATCGCTATCAAAATAATATCCCTCATATCATGGTACCATCATGGTGTTTTGTCCGATAAAACCCTCAACCTCCTTGTACCAGTCATCATCACGCTGTAAAGTGAGAATCTTCTCACGTAGATTCGTCTGAAGAGGCAATACCAAAAAGATGTGCGGCCTTCAACTCAAAGCATCCACCACTCGGTTCACTATTCCCTTTGTGTAATTAATCTCGAAGTCGTACTCGCTAAGCAATTCCGACCAACGCCGCTGTCATGCGTTCAGGTCACTTTGCATAAAAATGTGTTGTAGTCCACAATGATCAGTCTTTAATTCAAATTTTCGTCCAACAAGGTAGTGTCTCCAAACTTTCAAGGCATATACGATGGCTAATAACTCCAAATCGTGCGTTGCAGAGTTCTCCTCATGCCTTCTCAATTTCCTCAAAATGTAATAAATCACTCGTCCGTCTTGCATCAAGACTCTGCCTAAACCTTCCTTTGATGCGTCAGTGGATACCAAGAAGTTTGCGTCCATGTCAGGGACCTTTAATATCAGCGTTGTTGTCAACAACTCCTTAAGCCTCCGAAATGCTTTTGCGCATTTCTCAGTCCAAGCAAACTTCTTGTTTTTCTTCTGCAATTCCGTAATCAGATTTGCTATCTTCGAAAATCCCTCAAAAAACCATCGATAGTATCCTGCTAAACCCATAAAACTACGCACTTTTGTGACATTCGTTGGCGTAGGCCATTCCATAATATCCTCGACCTTGGCTGGATCCATGGCGATACCTTCACTGGAGATGACATGCCCTAAGTAGTGAATCCATGATTGATAAAAAGAGCATTTGGACAACTTCCCATACAATTTGTGCTCTCGTAGACACTGTAGTACCAAACAGAAGTGCTGATCATGCTCCTCCGTCGTCCGAGAGTAGATAAAAATATTGTCAATGAATACTTGGATGAACTTGTCCAAGTACTCACGGATCACCCCGTTCATCAAACTCATGAATACCCCTGGGGCGTTTGTTAGTCCAAACGATAAAATAGTAAAATCATAATGTCCAAATATCGTCTTAAAGGCGGTCTTAGGGACGTCATCGTCCTTGATCCGTAACTGGTGATAACCTGATCGCAAATCGATCTTGGAGAACACCATCGCACCCTTCATTTGATCGAACAGATCATCAATTCTTGGTAAGGGATACTGATTCTTGATCGTAGCCTTGTTCAGTTGACGGTAGTCAATGCAAAGCCTCCATGATCCATCCTTCTTTTGTATGAAAATAACTGGTGCATCCCACGGTGACACACTAGGGTGTACCAGTCCCAAGTCCAACAACTCCTTCAATTTCATTTTCAGCTCTTGCAACTCCGGGGTCGACATCCGATAAGGCGTTCTTGCTATTGATTTAGTCCCCGGTTTCAAGTCTATAGTAAACTCCAATTCTCTCTCTGGTGGCATCCCTGGTAACTCCTCCAGGAAGACGTCTGCAAACTCTCTCACCACCGGAAGGTGTTCTATACCTTCCGCTACTCCCTTCTCGTTTAGCGCAAGGATCGCATAAATCTTGCACCCCTTGCGCATTCTCTTCCGTAACTATAAGGAAGAGACGAACCTCAGGGAAACTCCCTGGTTCCTTCCTACAATCAATCGTCTTTGTCCTTCATCATCAACCAAGATCAACCGTTTCGTCTTACAGTTGATTATTTCCTCATGCGATCCCAACCAATCCATACCAATCACGATGTCATAAGATCCTAAGATCGTGACGTACAAGTTGACGCTCATGAAAAACTCTCCCAGGTTAAGGGCACAGCCCGTAACATTTCCTCCAACCTTTTTTTTGGCTCCTGAAGCCATCTCTACGAAGCTAAACTCGTCATGTTCGACTGCCTTTACCTTAATCCTTTTTAGCGTTGCACCAGAAATGAAACTCTCAGTAGCACCTCGGTCTATCAAAATACTAGGGGTCTGGTCAGCGACAGTACCTGTCGTCTCGAGCACAGTCGACTGGTGCTCTTCCTGGCGGTTATTCACTGCCGCATGAATCCGATGGGCCTTTACCATATCTCCCATGGTAGTGGGTCTGGCTGATCCGGATGCTCTGGTCCTCTCCACAGGACAATCGCGTTGGTAGTGTGGCTCCCCACATGTCCAACACCCCTTCTTCGGCCCAGTAGTCCTGGTACCCGAAGTAGAAGATGACGACCCACTAGCCTGGAACCCTGGTCTATTCTGCTGAACAGGCCTAAATTGCTGCTGCTGCAGGCGATGCTGCTACTGATGCTGTGGTCCTTGATAAGGTGTCCACTGCTAAGGTGGAGGTCACCGGGGTGTAGTGAAAGTGGATCCCCTCTAGAAGCCACGATATCCCAGCATATGTCTCCTTGGTGTCTAATGCTGCAGTGTTCCAGAGGAAGCCTGCCCTGCTGGTCTCGCTGGAGTCTTGGTTTGACCCCGACTGATAAGCTCCTCCTCTGCTATGAGGGCCTTTTGGACAACGTTGTGCAAGGTTTGAGGCATCAAGATCCTAACCTTTTCACGCAGGCTGTCGTTAAGGCCAAACATGAACCTGTTGACCTTGAGCTTCTCAGTGTTAAGGTGTGAAGCATACCGGAGAAGCTCCATAAAAAGTGCCTCGTACTCGGGCACCGTACGACCTCCCTGTCGTAATGCGTTGAACTCATTGAGCTGACGCTCAATGAATTCCTCTGAAAGGTACCTCTCTTAGAACCGTTCCTCGAACAATTCCCATGACACATCTTTAATGACCATGTTCAGCTGTGACAGGAGCGTCTTCCACCATAGAAGAGCGCTCCCCTTCAGTTGAAAGACCACCATGTGGACCTTCATGTTGGAGGTATAATCGCGAAGTGCGAAGCACATCGCCATATTCTCCAACCATGCCTTGGCGGCTGCGCCGTCCGGGGCATCAAAGAACTCAGGAAATTTAACCTTCTCGAGTTCACGGTGAATGCTACCAGTAACGGCCGGTGTGCGCGGTGGAACCTCAGCAGGTGCCGACGCCCTGGCCTCGTCTCTGTCCAATCGGTTGATCAGTGCCTCAGACATGCGCTGAAAAGATCTCATCATCCCAACAACATCGCCAACTCCTATCTACTCCTGTCCGAGAACTTTCTCGCCTCCCTGGGGGTTAGACCCCTCAGGCATGGATGCTACTGGAGGTTTCACGCCTCCTCCCATAGAACCCCATCATCTGCCTCCACGACGTCCTCTAACCATGATTACCTGCACGCACACAATCAACTCGATCAACAACAGTATAATCAAATCTAATCATGTCAACGAAAGCCGTAGCGAATCCCAAGTCGCGGGTCGAACTCGCTTTGATACCATATGTAACGTCCTCCTCATTACGACAACAACTCTTTAACAGGTGCAATTTTTTTTGTTTTGTTTAAGGTGTGTGCGCGCGTGTAAAAAGGAACAGACACACTTGACTCTATGTCACCACCCAACGACTAACAAGATGAAACCACGATGATCACAACAAGAAGACATCAGGCGCACAACAAGTAACTGCAAGCATTAAACGACTTACTGTGTTATGTACAGTACGAACACAGATGGAAGAATCCATAGTAGTAGATTTTACTATTTCTGCACATGAAAGTAGGGCGTTTAATCTTAGTTCTCTGCTCCGGAGAGAGAGAATGTCAAATAGGCTCCTGGCTGACTGCTCAGAAAGAAACTAGTAATCTCTATCAGGAGGTCGCAGTGGTGGGAACTCTTCCTTTAAAGAGGCCGCGACTACTGATATGACCTTAGAGGTGGGTCACAAGAGTGGAAACCTTGCCTTTAAAGGGCCCAAGACTCTTGATACGACACTGGATTCTTTACACAAAAATAATCACACACACAGACTTATATACAGAGCGACTAGTTTTATCAGATCGAAGAGTCTCATATCATACAACTGTGGGTTTGGACAATTCCAATTATAGTACTAACCCTGAAATTAACAGCCAAATCCCAAGCCAATCAAATAAAAGCAACCTGCAGAAGGAACCCAACGAAGAACATGGAGGTGTCTACATCCCACCCGACACTAGCAGACCAAACACACAGAAGGTTTCTCAATCAAGTACAACATTATCTATAATGAACAACAACCCTCATTTACTAACTCAGAATAATCTATTGCTCTTTAATCCGGGATGTTACACCTTATGTTTATTAGTAGCAGTAATAATCACAATAACACCACCATGAATTAATAAACACATTACCATTATATCACAACGACCTTGCAGAAATAACAATCACCTTTCTCCATATGCGATATCCAATAAAAAACAACTACAATATATTTTACATAAATGACAACACCAATGTATATATTTAATCAAATAACCTAGCAATAATCCATCACATTAAAAATACCATATCCTTACCACAATGACAACACCATTGTATATTTTTAATCAAATAACCTTGCAATAAAATATTCACATTACAAGATAATGATGACTCTAAATTCAAGGCTGGTTATCAAGGTCAACTCCCAATTTGATGTGACTCACAACTACTTGCAACAACTGGTTAAATCGAAACCTAATCCTATAACCAATCAAAATTTAACCAATTATCAATTAAAGTAATTATACTATTATCAACAACATCATTAATTCAATGTTAATCATCACTACCAAGCTTATAAATTCTCTGTTACCCTTATATTTGTAAATCATTCTACCACAGTTAAATAATCTCAGTGGAAATTTATCATCTAACAAATAAAGCCAAAAGCTACCTTGCGCATTTATCAATCTTATAAATTCCTCTCCAGCTCTACCTAACAGTCTTAAATATAGAATTATGGACAAAATATTTTCATTTAATGTTACCCTAACATTGCCCTTAAATAACAATTCATTTCTTGCTTCATCACCATTTAAATAGCAATTAAATAAACTGCAATTAAATAACACTGCAATTACGTAACAACTAGATAAATAGAAATTAAATAACAATGAAATAACAATTAAATAAATATCATTACAATAAATATGTTGCAATTAACTAACAATTTAATAAAACTTAAAGGATCGTGAGGGTTCTCTCCGAGTAATGCGCCCAAGCAAAGTTTGGACTCAGGTTGTCCTTAAAATGCGCTCAGAACCAGGTCTACCTTCGGCAACTTTTAACCCTTTTAAAAAAAAATAAAAAGCGATGCAACAGCTCATGCACAGGTGTGGCTTATGTCCCCAACAACAAGGCGAATAGGTGGAGGAAATTCTGACCCAATAGCAGGACACACAGGCGTAATTAAATTTCTGTCCAAACAACAAGACGCATGGGGTACGGTTGTCAGAAGTTCAAGGTTTAGGTAAGAGTTACTACTATTGCAATAAAAGCCATTTTCTAAAATTACGACAATCTGCACACTGGCATTAAGGATTCCTGCTATTCCACTATCATTTCAATCCATCATTCACTATCCTTAGTTAAATTACAGCTAATTCAATTATCACCCGACCATTCTATTAGTAAATCCGGGAACAGATAACTTGTAAATAACTGAGCATTGAAACTACTTGCAGAGTTTATTCCAGCCTCACCAAAAATACAACCAGAATGTCAAGGCTAAGTCTACGCACAGGACCCTTAGAAGTGATTAATCTTAATCCAAATGTATCCTGGTAGAAAACTATGGTGCGTCATTGAATCCGGGAACGCTGTCAAGCATTAAGACACACGGGATCCATGAAGGAGGTTATTCTGTCTGCTGAAGTCTTTGGGAAGGGATCAGTCTCCATAAGAAATGGGTACGCTTGGCTCAACGGATTAGAAAAGGTGTTGAGTGGAAGGGAACAAGAATTCGCACAAGGGAAAATACCATGACAAGGCTGAGTTAAAAGGGGCGCGGGTCAACGTTGTAATGCATCTAGTAATAACAAGGGATCACTGTCAACTTCCTAAACAAATCATTTCCCAGCGAAATTAAAAGCACCTATAAGGATGCTACCACGACTTGCTTAAATGAAGGCCAGCGAGAAAAGCATCACGCTCGCATCTCACCAACACAACCAAAACTGCAAGGTAGTAGCATCACCAAAACGTTGTTTGGCAAACGGTTAACCTCAGAGCCAAATAGGTACAACACCATTGTCCAAAAATACATACATTGTTGTCTTGGACTGCTATGGCTGTCCATCAAGGAGGGGTCCCAACACTGGTGCGCAGAGTTAAAATCAAATGATAAAATAATAGGGGCGAGATCGAAATTCTTTAATTTACAAGAACTGTGCTTACAATAACTACATCGCAGACAATAAGTAAGGAAAGGAACAAAACCAGGTTCAGCCCCCTCATATTAATTTCACAGTCAAATAAATCGCAGACATTAATACATACGGCCTCACATACCCCACCGGACACCGAGATTCATCAATAATTTAGCCGAGAGGGATCCGCAAGTGCTGAGATTTATCAACAATCACATAGATTTACACAAGGATGCGTTGGGTGATAAGCCAAGAACCCGCCGAGATTGCCTACAAAATGCAGGAAGAACGGATAACCATACGCCGACAAAGAAAATCGTCTGCAACAAGGCACACAACCACCAACAAGGAAGTAAGATAAACCAGATGCAAGGGTCGGGCTGAAAAGCGCAAGTCAAACAAGTAGTATGATCGACAATAGGGGCAAAGTAACCACAGGGAAATTCCAGCAAGGTGAGCAACACACGACGAAAGGAAAACAACGCAAACTACCAGGTTTCGAGGTTAATAACACTCATCAAGGCGGAAGACATTAACTACTAAGGACCACAACAAAAGTAACCATTTAATGATATAATGTAGTAGATGAAGCATAAAATAATTCTTGGTTCACCCCTTTACCGAATCACAACATCTAAGTTAACAATTTTTACCACAATACAATTATAATTGCCGAAGTAAATAATATGCATTCTGCTCTACCAAATAAAATACCATACCGTTTCCTAACGCCCGCCTCGAATGTCGTCCCGCGCTCCTTTCCGCTCCTACTCGCCAACCGTCGAGACCTCACTGGTACCTCCTAGCCAATCGCTAGGTGTACTCTGCTTCCCCCTTAGCCCCGTGAGCCGCAAAGGGGCCACACAAAATCTAGATGGTAAGTCTAGCTTCCCAGCTCGCCTCGCAAGGCCGAGCTACCACTCTTATTCGAGATGAGAAAATCCCAACTCTCGACAAGTAATCAGTCAAGTCACAATTCCGACAGCGTAACGTTACGCTAATAGCCGATCCCTTTCTTCCTCCTCTTCCCTTTCTTTTATAGAGTTTTTTTGAACCTCAAACTTTCCCTAAGTCACAATAAATTTAAGTTTTAATAAAAATAATTCTAATTATTCTCCATCGCACAAGTGTCGTCTATCCCCCTCTTTTCTCCATTAATTATTTTCTTTAAATTTATTAATTGCCTCAATTCCCTCACCCACCTAGAATTGCTTCTAAAATTACTCCTAGGTGTTCCTAGATCCCCTTACATGTTTTAAATACTTTCCCCAAAAATGATGTTGCTAAATTAACTCAAATTAGAAGGCTCTTAATTGTTGATTCATTACTATGTTGACCTTGCTTTTTACCATAAGTTCCCAACTTTCCTTTATTATGTTTCCTCCATTACTTAGTTTTTTAATTCTTGTTATTCCTTTCTTTCCCCTTATTATTAGAGCAAAAATGACAGTTGCGCTATTTACTCTTTTCTCTTTATTATTAATTTAAAATCTTTTTATACTTCCACAAGTTAATAATTTATTTCCTCTTTACAAATTTAAAACCACGTATTTTAATTAAATTATTCCTCTCTTCATTTTACCCTCTAAATTTAAGAAGACTAAAACTATTACTTAAGTGGGTTTTAGTTTATATCTTTATTTTTATTTTTATAGACTCTTTTTCTTAAGGCTAAACAAAATTTTACCCTAGAGAAGTTTTAGACTTAGGTTTAGATTCTGAACTGGGCGACAATTATTTAGGGAAGTCGTTTTAAGAATTTCTTAAGGTGTTAAATGTCTTAGGGCCATCTAGGTTTGTTCCTTCCTCAACATCAATGCGACGTTCCCTTCAGGACGCACCACGTGCTCCAAGGGTGCCACTCGCCCCGGTTGTTTCTCTTGCGCGACGTGCCCTTCAAGATGCACCACGTGCTCCAAGGGTGCCATTCACCAACTTGTGTTTCTTTTGCGCGACGTGCCCTTCAGGATGCACCACGTGCTCCAAGGGTGCCACTCGCCAACTTGACTGATTGGTAGACATCTATAACCCATGGAGTCAACACTCTGCCAGGTGAACTTGTGGGAGTCTAAGGGCTGTAAGGAATAAGGCCCCCGCCTTATTGCCCGACCCTGAGAATCATTGTGAGCGATTATCATAGTCTGCCCTCACGACATCGTGGATCCTCTCGAACTAGGTAATCATTAACCTACAGTTCGAGCCACGGCGGGAGTGCTGGTAGGCTGTGGAAGGGTTGTTGTCCACCCCTCTCCCTCAACCTCTCCGGAATCCTGTGTGGCCCCTTTACTCCATATGTGAGTCTGGTCGGCAAGCTATTGTCAGCCTGCATCATCAACAATCGTGTCAGAACATGTCAACATCATATCATCAAATCAATGAAAGATCACAGTAAATAAATCAACCCAAATAGCACACTCCCTGACTCAATCCGAAGTCCAAGGGGTTCCACCGATGCCTCTGCATCCTCAAGGTCCAAAACCCTACACACTCATAAAACTGAGTCAATAGCACCTGTCTACGTCAAAGAAGTAAAACATCATGTCATCTATCATAATGCATCATAATCAAGGATAATTGGTTTAACATCATAAAATTCCAGATCACTTGCGAGCAAGTGTCCTCAAAGAATACGTTTTCTCAGTGTGCCATAACGGGATGTTACAGCCTCTCATATACTTCATAGTTGAAAAATAATTTATTTCATAAGTTATATGCGTATGGTTAGTTGGGTTTTGAATATTATTACTAGTAAATGAACCATCATCACTTGAGGAATATTTCTTAGTTATTATAGGTAATTCTCATGAGTTTTGTTGTTGTTGAGTTAAGTTTTTCTCCTCTTGTTCTCATCTTCTTTCTTGTATAACATCATCTTCAATAATTATTTTTAAATTTATTAGCAAAACTTTTTAGTGGCAATGACTTCCTTTCTCTATGTGACAATGGATTACGGTATTCTTTATCCATGATGAAATTAAAAAAGCATAATCTACAACAATGATAGGATTCCCAAATGAGTTACATAGGTTGCACACAAAAACTTTGGAATGAAAAAAAATTAAAAAATCAATCTAACTATATAGATATAATGAAAATTCTATATAATATCTAACCTTAATTAATTTTATTCCCTTCTTGAAATCAAGGTTTCGTCTTCTTATGCCAAAAAAAATATGAACTCTCTAGATTTCAAAAAGAAAATAAAAAGAAAATAAAAAGAAAATAAAAAAAAATGAAAAAAAAATCATAAAATAAAAAATAAATAAAGAAAAAAAAATCATAAAAATCTAATTAACAAACCTTATAATAATACAACATGAAAAAATAAGGGTTTTGATCACTTACAAAAAAGACACATAACAAAACTTGGAAAAACATCCTTAAAAATCCTTGTAGCTTACGTAATGGATACCATTTCGCCTTCAAGTACCTAAAACTACAATCAAATATAGGTAAACTAAAAAGATATATTTTAACTATGTAAATGCATGTACTTTTCTACAATCAATTGCATCTTTTTCTATTAAGTAATTGTTTATCTAATGTACATTCAATCATAGTGGGAAGAGTTCTCAAAAATGAATTGACCCTGGAATTGATTTGATACATGTAATGGTTTTTTAAAATAGTGCATAGTTTGTCGACTAAGAAATTGTTTATCTCATATCTTCAAAAAATGATGGAATAAAAATAGAAATATCAACATGGTTTGAATGGCCAAAGAAAATCGGTATATTAGTTGATTGTCATCATTTTTTCCAGTTGAACAACTTTGCAGGTCATCCAATCTAGTTTTTTATGGATTACATATGATTTGATTTGATCATAGGGTCCATCTATGTAGGCCATCCAACATGGTTGTTCAGGGGTTTTTCTCAAAGTGTTTGTTCAAGAAAAACATCATATCCAATTTATTCATGGGGTTTTATATTAGGGTTCATTCAAGAAAGATGTTGTCCTTAATGTGTTCGCGAGGTTGTCTCATATTCTTTATTCAAGTAAAGAAAATGAATTGGGTTTATAAAAGTATATCCAAAAAAGGAAAAATGACAGGTGATGTTTAAATGTTCCAATGCCTAATTAACCCACTTCCTCAAAGATATCAAAATGGTTAATTAACTCCACAATATTTATCATCAAAATGATTTTAGAGAAAAAAAAATTCTAAGAAAAAATATTTGACCTCGTTATATCATTAGCATTGCTAATTATAAACATAAACATAAATATATTTGATATGTAAAATTAATATAAAAAATACTATATAGAAATACATATAGAGATTTTGGTTTTACACATAAAAATAATCAAATTTGTATTTTTATACATATGTATCCATATATTAGAAGTTTTACTTTTCAATCATATGGAAAATATACACTTTAAAAAATATGATAGCTTTTCACACTTAATAAATTTAAATCTAATATGAAGTTGAATGTAAATTTATACACTTATATCAGAAAATATTATATATATATTAATCAAATAAATCATTCTAAATACAAAATATTTATGTATATATATGATATAGAGATATGTTAATTAGATTTATCTTGGGTGGTTGAGAGGAATGATTGTAAGCTAATAATGAGAATATTGTTGTAATGGTTTAGAGCTTTGTTATTGACCATCCTTAATAAAATACAAAAAAACAATATTTACTTATAAATATAAATATTGTTAAATAGAAAAATAATTTTTTTAATAATAATTAATATGTTGTTTTACAAATTTATATCAAATTCTATCCAATGAAGTTAAGTTACTTAAAATCTATTTTAAATGTTAAAAAATTATATTAAATTTAAATCATTTAAATTGTTTTCTCCATATCTTTTCATTTTTTTTTAAGTATCACAATTTAATTAGACAAGTGAATCATCATATAATTCTTAGCCTTATGAAATGAATTGATAAGCAACTACATCCAGAAAAAAGGTATATTAAGAAAAATGTAAGAAAATAGTTTATAATAAAAGTAAATTTCTTTATTATAGTTAAATATTAGGTAAAATTGGAAATAATAATAAATCATAATAGTAATTTATTTTTAAAATAATAATTCAATTATATTTTAAATTGATGGATATTTGTTTTTTGAAAAGTTAACAATAACAATAGCAATTTATTTTAACAAAACAACAATTTATTTTAACAAAACATCTTAGCTAAATACAAAATCAATTTTTGACATCACATATTACAAATTGATGTATGAGACTATTGTGTTTTTCCTTAATCCTTTAAAATTAATAAATAAAGAAAAAGTATATAAAATCAACTTTTATAATAGAGAATACTTTGATATTTTTTTTTATATACAAGTGATACGTTTAGAAAAATATATATTTATATAAATTTATGTGTAACAAAATTGTTTGAAAAAGATAGATATAAAACTAATTATATTAATAATGATAATAATAATTTAATTTTAAAATTATATTTTAATTAAATATAAAAAATTGGCGGTTTAATATTCTCTAACAAATTAATAATATTTATAATAATATCAATAATAATTCATTTTTAAAAACAAACTAAAACAATATTAACATATAAATACAAATATTATTAAATAAAAAACTACTTTATTTAAATATTTTATATATACAAGTGATACATTTAGAAAAATATATATTTATATAAATTTATGTGTAACAAAATTGTTTGAAAAAGATAGATATAAAACTAATTATATTAATAATGATAATAATAATTTAATTTTAAAATTACATTTTAATTAAATATAAAAAATTGGTGGTTTAATATTCTCTAACAAATTAATAATATTTATAATAATATCAATAATAATTCATTTTTAAAAACAAACTAAAACAATATTAACATATAAATACAAATATTATTAAATAAAAAACTACTCTATTTAAATATTTTAGTAGTAATTAGTATGCTATTTTGTATATTTATATCTTGGAATTGATATTCACCACAAGCTCAATTGGAATCATAGTATTGAGAAAATGATTGTTGGGGGATGGAAAACTTATTATGAGCTTGAAAACAATTGCAAATCAGCTGATCTTTGGAGTTGGGATAAGAAGAAACTCTTTTTTGAGACTCCACATGTTATTCTTTATGGATGTGAAGTCTAGGGCTGTAGTATCTCTCATGAATCCTAGAGAAAGATAGAGCAAATTCAAAATAATTTTATAACCTATAATCTCAAAATTAAAGGAAATACGCCCTATCCCATCCTACTCATAGAAACAAGCATCTCCCCCATTGAGAGCATGGCTATGACTAGATACCTAATGTATAAGAACAAGTTAAACAACATGGAAGACAAGAGGCTACCTAAAATTGCTTCAAAATCAAGTAATAACTACCATCAAGCAAGGATGGCATAAAGACTCCCTGTCTTGGCTAAAGTATTGGGGAATCATGGAAGAAACCATTTTGCAAAATAAAGATACTATTAAAAAAAATTCAAATCAAAATTTAAGGAAAAAATGTGGTGTGATAGAGAGTTAGAGGAAAAAAGAAAATTAAGGTATTATAAAGATGTAATCAACCCTAATCTAGAAGACCAAAATTATCTATCCTAAAACACCATGGGATGAAAGAGTGTGTCACCTTTGTGACACTAAGAAGGTTGAAGATGAAAAGAACTTTCTCTTAGATTGTCCAGCCTATACCCATATTAGATCTCATTTTCAAAATATTGATCACACTACCAACCTTCCTAACCTCTTAACTCAACAAAAGTATGGTGATCTTGGAAAGCTTCTCTTAATGCTTTTCGCACACAAAAACAAAATTCTAAAGAAGAGCTGGAATTCTCCAAAAAAATTTCATTCAATTATTTTTAAATATCACAATTTAATTAAAAAATTCAATTATCTAATTCTTAATCTCATGAAATGAATTGAAAAACAACTATTTTAAATGCAAGATCTAGGAAGAAAGTCATATTAAGAGACACTCTGGAAAAAGTGTTTATAATAAAAATTAATACTTTGTTGTAGTTAGATATTACATAGAATTGGAAATAATAATAATAACAATTTATTTTTAAAATTATAATTTAATTATATTTTAATAAAAATTAATATTTTTTTAAGTTAGATATTAAATAGAATTGTAAATAATAATAATAATAATAACTTATTTTTAAAATCATAATTTAATTATATTTAAATTGAGGATAATTGTTTTTTGAAAAGTTAACAATAACAATAATAATTTATTTTAACATCACATCTTAACTAGATACAACTTGATTTTTGATA
>ML811760.1:0-24611 GCA_009831015.1 Picea engelmannii
TAAAAAGTCTCTATATGGGTTAAAGAAATCTCCAAGGATGTGGTGTCAAAAGTTTGATACTTGTATTTTGGGACTTGGTTTCACAAGGAGAAAAGATGATCACTATGTGTATTTCAAATTAGTTGGTGATCATTTTATTCATGTGGTTTTGTATGTTGATGATATGTTGCTATTTGGAAACAATAAAGTTAAAAACATAGTTGTCTTCTAAGTTTGATATTAAATATCTTCGTGCTAACAATTTTATTTTGGGCATGGAAATTAAAATAAATCAGACAAACATGAAACTCTTGTTGAACCAGAGGAAATATGTTAAGACAATATTTCATAGGTTCAATATGAAGGAATGTAAACTGATCAAGGTACCTATTCCTGTAGGTGTGAAGTTATCTACAAATAAGTGTCCCAAGACATAGGAAGAGGAAGAGGACATGTCTCATGTGTTAAGTTTTAGTGTTGTTATTAGGTTATTTCCAAATTACATGAACATTCAATGCATTTACAAAACAACAAACATAAGGAGGATCACTGAAAGAAGCACAATCACAAGGTACACAACATTTTATACTGGGAAACCATCATGGGGGAGAAAACCAAACAAAAACTTCCTCAATAATAGCTTGCCAATACAATGCCAATACTAAGACCAAAACACCAAAGATAAACCAAGACTGAGCATGTGCCTCTCTTATCCTTCCTCCTAGAGCCACAAATCCCTTCAAGATATGCGCACTAGATGAGTGAGTGTGAGTGTGTATAAGTGAGGCATCATCCTCACATATAAATACTAGTCGAGGAGGCACTAGGGTTATGTCTCTTCACTTAGTGGGGTCGACTTCTCCTAGAAGTGGTTAAAACCACTTTATAAGTACTAGGGGACGACTTTACAAATACCACAATACAAATGTAGTTTTACCAATCCACAAAAGGGGATTTGATCTCATACAAGATCCGACATGATCAATTTGCAAAAGGGGATTTGATCTATAAGATAATAACTCAAAATTAATTAGAATATTCTTCGAAGTTACAATATTTCAACACTCCCCCTTAATGAGAAGGGTATTCTACTGACATGACCCAACACAACATAATCAAGGGAAGGAGAGGGAAACATCATCATCAACATATGGAACACTGACTGGAAAATCTAAAAATCATCGGAAGTTTTTCTCATCATCAATATCATCATCGTTTACAACATGGAGCTGGAGTAACATCATCATCATCAACAACAACAACATGAAGCTTAAATATCAACATCAATAGCATGAAGCTAGAACAACAACATCATCAAAAACACGAGGCTAGAACAACATCATCATCAATATGTGGAAACAGAATGACGTAGGTGTATCAACAACAACATTTGTGGTACTTTGACATACCGTCCTTATCAAACCTTCAATATCTGCCCAGGAATCATAAGATTCCCTAGGATATAAAATCATAACAATCTACCATGTGGTAATTTGATAGATCGTCCTTACCGAACCTTCGATATCTATCCAGGAATCATAAGATTCCCTAGAATATAAAATCTTAATGGAGCTACCACTACTGACCACAACTAGCATATACATGCATATGTACTCTGACAGACCGTCCTTACTAGACCTTTGGGATTTTCCCAAGGATGACCGATCCCTTAAGATATAACATCCTAACGAAGCTACCCATTGTTGGTCAGGATACCATAGTATCATCAACATCAATCCCCCTTTCGAGGGAGGTCCTTTCAGAAAACACCAAGCTTGTCTCAGAAGTACTCTAACTTCACACGAGATAGAGGCTTGGTCAACACATCTGCAACCTGCTCACATGTGCCAACATATTGGAGCTTTACATTTCCCCTCTGCACCATATCATGAATGTAGTGATACCAGATCTCTATGCGCTTCGACTTATCATGGAATACTGGGTTCTTTGTCATCTTTATACAACTCTGGTTATCACATAGAATCACGGTGGCTTCCATCCCAAGATCAAACAGACCTATCAACAATTTTTGAAGCCATATGGCTTCACAACTAGAGGAACATGCTGCAATGTACTCTGCTTTTGTGGTGTTGAGAGAAATACTGGACTGCTTCTTGCTTTTACATGAAGTCATGTCTCACCCCAAACTGAAACAACATCCTGAAGTGCTCTTTCTATCTGAAGCACTTCCAACCCAATCTGAATTAGTATAATCATACAGTCTGAAGTCATGATCTCCAGTATAACATAGAACATAATCCAACGTACCCTTAAGGTATCTCATCACATGCTTTGCAGCTACAAGGTGAAAACGTCTGGGTTCCACCAGATATTGTCTCAAGGTGTTCACAACAAAGCATATATCCAACCTGGTATTCATCAGATACATCAATGATCCAATAATCTATCTGTATAGAGTAGCATCAACCAACTTCGATGAAGTATCAACCGGGAGCTTCAAATTTGTTTCCATGGGTGTGTTCATGGCTTTACATTCCAACATGTCAAATCTCTTTATTATTTCAACTGCATACTTCCCTTGGTTAAGGAATATCTTCTTTGGACTCTGCTCAAATAAGAAAAAACATTATGTGGTCTTCTCCTAGGTTAGGTTTCCACGTAAAAAATATTGGTGTACTGTGTATGTGTATGATTGTTCATTTGTTCATGGTTTATCTACTCTGCACTTATTGAATGATAATTCTATATTGATCATAAAGATAAATAACACTTGCATACTATGGTTAAAAGGATTAAAAAGATCTATTATTGATTCACCCCCCTCTCAGTAATACAATAACCCCTTTACTTCTCTCAACCCATTGGGCATCCCATTCGTTTATAAGGGTCTCTTTGGAACAAGTAACTACGAATATCACTACTGAAAAACTCAAGGGAGCTCACTTCTAGGAAAACTACCAGGAACAGAACAACAATCACTTGTTGTTACAATGCAACTCACACACGAGTTCACTCTTCGGGCCTGAAAACATGTTTCTTCAGTATTATGATCCAAATACACTCCAGAATTCTCCATCCATGGTTTCTCCAGCTCCAATCTCTGCTTGTTGTTCATGTAAAAACATTAACTGTCCAAAATTGTTGTAACTGCCTATACGGATTTCCTCTCTTGGGATTACTTGCTTGAATTACACTCTTCCCCAAACTGATTATAATCAATCCCCATGCTCCCAATAACTATGGGATGTGACCTCTCACACCCACCCTCTTATATGCATCCAATAATTGGCTTTGAGGACACTCAATCATAAAATAGAAGGTTCATATACCAATAGTAATTTTAGGAAGTGGGTTGAATTAATAGACATGGGTAATTCCCCCTTGGATCCCTATTATACATTCTCTTAGACCCTCCCCTCTCTTGTGGATTAATCAACCCCCATCTCTTTCCATGTCCCCCGATATGTGGCATTACATTTTATTTATTAAAATTTATAAATACAATTCACATATACATCACTTGGCCGTGGCCACATTTCATATCTACATTATGCATTAATTAAACTAGGGATTATAGTGGGAATGTTACATCAAATTTTCCTCTATACGTATGCATAGGCACTATCATGAGTTTCAATACTCTTACTTACCCAGAAATCACCTTTGGCACTCACCTTTATCATTTGGGAAAATTTCTCCAAATTTTGACATTATTTGGAAAAATCTTCACATCGAGTAGCTACATGGTTCATGGAATCCAATTCCACTTTTTCCTACAACTTTATGGAGCGACTCAATGCTCCCCTAGAGAAATACCTTCTGTCATTTTTTCCTCTGGATTAACTTTCCAATGACCATACCCATGCCTCAATCTGATTTATTAGGCAAACGTTATGCATTCTTGAAATTCCCATTATGTTCAATGGTGTCCTTCAAGTCCATCAATCACCTTCCTTCTGATTCCTTACAGATCCTTAGGCTCAAAACTAAATTCTGAGTGGATACTTGGATTCTCCTATCCAATATCTTTCCAATGACTACTTTATTTCTCATTTATGAGCACCCAACATAAAGTTATAGTCAAATGAATATTGCCAATTTACCCCTTTTGTGCACCTTTCTCCTTGGTGAAGATAATCTCAAACACCAACTTTGGCCACCTGCAAAGGTGAATCCGTCGGGAACCAATGAAAATTTTCTGAGTGACACAAATAATAATTTCGACACTAAATTCACAACAACTCTCATATTGTCAAAACTAATGCTCCAGTAAAAATCTGCAACAATCTGGAAATGACAACTTTGCCCCTTTTGCATTTTCTCTCGGCTTGAAAATTTTATCCCTGTTCATGCATCCCCACACCAAAACCTTTGTAATTTTGATAGAATATAAAATGGGTATCTTCATTCCCACCTTTTGAACGACCTACAAAAATTTCACCTTCATCCAGGCTCCCGATTGATAGCTATGGCCTGCAAAAGTTTTGATTGTTTTCCCATTTTTAACCATGTATGTCACATGTGTCTTCTTTCTCTTCTTGGTCATTTTAATGTTCTCAAATTCAAAATATGTCTCCATGGTTGTCTTCTTTGGTTCATAATATTTCCATATACTACTCCTATGCCCTAAAATAACTTCCAAGCAAGGAGTTATGTCCTCTGGAAGTAAACTAGTATTGAAAAATATACCTTGTATTGTTTCAGTTGTAATGTTTTCATACGAGCTCTGTTTCACACCCGATATAGCTCATTGGAAAGATCTATTTGATTTATTTTATTTAAGTTTGTGTACCACCGGTATACATAATTCTCGTGACTTTTGAATGCCTAAAATTTCATTTAGGGCCTCAAAATTTCTCCACAAGTTGAAGACCTTCAAAAACTAGAAAAAATTATAGAAAATATATTGTTTTACTGCTATAAGAGTCTTTTAATCTATGTCATCGATCTCAAAATGGGAGTAATCTCATTCATTGATCCGCTAAACCTTTCCCATGCCCGTGGATGGATATCCACCATTGATAGTCCAAGTCGAAGCAATTTGGACTGTTTATCCAAGATCCATCGGTGATCGGAGATCGATGATTTCCTTTAGATACGCAAAACACCCTGCCAATTTCACTGACTTGACCATCATCGATTTCCTTTGACAATCAATTTTTTAAGACAACACTAAACCATCCAACATGAGCATCAACCATCGAAACTTCCGGTTGGCATACAAAATCACTTTGCTAATTTCGTCGACCTGACCATCGACCATCAACCTTTTCTTCGATGATGTGGCAACTAGGCTGACATGGAATGACACATGGATGATGACATGAAAAATTAGTTGACGTGGCCTGACACTTAGATGTTGATATGGCATGACAGGTGGATGCTGACATGGCATGACACACCATCACCCTCTTTCCCTTCATTTTCGTTCGAAAACTTTTCTTGGATGAACCGAACACCTCACCAATTTCGCCAACCCATCCATTGGTGATCAACTATTTCCTTTGGAAAACCAATTTTTCCCATGAATTTTGTCAAATTATGATACTTGTAATTTTTTCAACTAAAATCAAGATGAATTTGGGCCATTTATTTTCCATTTAAAATGATCTTGACTGTCAATCCTTTAACTTCACCAATTTACGAAGATGAGTCTTGGTCGTCGATCTAATCCACCTTCCAAACCGCCAAAAACGAATCCAGACCATCAATCTACTTCACTTTCCAAATTGTCGAGAACAAATCAAGACTGTCAATCTATTTCACCTCCAAATTACTGAAAACTAATCTAGACCATCGAAAAAAATAAGTTTTTGGGTCGATCTTTGATGAATTTGGGTCGTTGATCTTGAAATTAAAAGTGATCTCAACAATCGATCCATCGAACTTCGCCTAACTTATTCAACAACCATCAAAACATAAATTTCAACCTTACAATTCAAATTTAAACTCAATAACTGGAGATTGTCATCCTTGATAACCTCTGATAGGTTTTTGAGGCAATTCTAACCTGAATGCTCTAAGATATCTATGGATTTCACTTTGGAATTCATTAATTTTCCCAAATATATCATAGACCCAAAATATGTAACAAAACATTTCGCTTGAATTCACATTTATTTTGGCCCATACAAACCCTAAGTTTGAACTAGAAGCTATGATATCAATCTGCAACATACCCCAATTTAAGGGAGGCCCATTATGAGTGGAATACACCTTAAAGTTAAGATTTTCTGCTAGATAATTTCCTGTAGGTTAGCATCTACAAATCACACAAATATTTAACCATATATGTTACCATAATTTTAAATGCATCTACAACATAATGGAAACCATGAATGCAACTGTTCAAGCAACGAAAAAACACCCATCATTCATATAAACCATTTTCATAGTGGAATAAACAAAATAAAAATGCCAGAACACTTATTTGTTAATAATTAACCAACTGGTTGTGTACGAAGGATGAACCTCCCATCCATAAGCGTTGCTATTTATTTCCTCTCAACGATATGACACCCCGAATTGAGGCTATGATTCTATAAGGAGGTATGGACCTCTTGTCTTTCCACTCTCCACACTCAACAACCCAAAAATCCAGGTCATACTCCAACAATAATTCCAATCCACCAGCTCTCTTCCCCACAACCTACAAAACCCAAAGAATGTACCCCCTTCACTACTCATAGTCCCTCAAGCTATACCATTAATTTATTAGAGCTTCCAGTGCACTCGGTTGGGTAGGAATCCCTCAACCGGGGACTCCAAAAACTCTCAGCTTCTTCAGGAGTGCTCACAATAGCATTCACAAGAATCTTGAGCCATTTCTTCAACAAGAAAACACACTACAAGCTTAACACCCATTTTTCAGGCACACGGGAAAAATTTCCAACATAAACACAACCCAATAATGGTTTCCTTCAAGCACAACATGGTTGGTCCTCTTCCCAGCACTCAACTCCTCTCTTGTTGTCCAAAAAATGCATGTCAAAATTGTCCCCTTTCTCAATATGAATTTCCCTTCTTCTCTCTTTCTTTCTTGACTCTCTCTTTTTCCAAAGATGATTTTACTTCAGCCCCATGCTCCTAATAATTCTAGGATGTGACTTCTCACACCCACCCTCTTACATGAATTCAATGATTGTCTTTAGGAACACTCAACAAAAAATATAAGGTTTATACACAATGATAATAAAATTCAAGAATGTGGATTTGGATTAATACCCATGAACAGAAACCCCTTTAGCCCCCCCCCCTCTTGTGGAATCATAGACCCTCCTCATTATCGTCCCTCTCATATCGCATCCAATGATTACTACTTTTATTAATAATTTTCATTATACATTTTACGTATCTTGGCCCTCGACCATATTAATCAATACATGCTCTTTGCCCCAAACATATCGGCTCACCAACCTAAATCACCTTTATACAATTACATTATAATTTTTGGGGATTAAAACCATGGATGTTACATTCCTCTCCCCCTTATTTTTGTATTATCCTCAGTGCACATCACCCTACGGGTATTCATACATATCATTAACATTAACTAGTTATCATAATTTTTACAAATATTTGAACTCCACAAAGATACAAAATTTTAAAAAATCATAAAACACATAAAATTATAATAATATATTAATTTGCGATCTAGGTGGAAATTGGTGGCCACCCATCTCTTCCATTGACTCTAACATGGTTCTCCATCTTGGTAGTTTTTTTATCTATAATTTTTCAGGTCCTAAACTTCCGTGGTCATTTTGAGGCCTTAAATGACGATTTTGTTTTTTCCATTCAGGGGCCTTGAGTGGCCATGGCTTGCCCAAGCCTACCAACAAATGTACTTCTCAATTAGATATTTCTAATGACCTACTATGCGCCCCAAATGGAGATTTTAGGAAAAATTTTCACCCTCGATAAGTCGACGTATCAACTAACCACCTCGGGGTCCACAATCCTTTTGGCGTTTCATCTCTTAGAGTTAGGGTTTTGAATATTTATGTTTGTTTCCTCTTAGGGTTTAGGACTTTATGTTAAAAAGGACATTTTTGGCCTCTAATAATGTGGTTTTGCAAATGAGTGTAGCTAACACCTCTCTCTTCAGAGATAAGCTACCACCATTCTAGCTAGTTTGTATTGCTTTGCATTTTGTAGTGTTTTCCTATTTCATTCATTAATAGAATTTGGGTTTCATTGTATTACCATGCTCTCTGTAATATTTCTATGTGTATGTTTCCATTCATATTCCCGACTTTCATTTAGTTCTATATACAATCTAGATAAGTGGTATCACAACAATCTTCTCTTTGTTGTTTCTCAGTGCATGTCCCTGTTGAGGTCAAGGTATAAAGAGTTGGGTCTTGAACTAACTCTTGGGGAAGACCACTCTCGCTGGCCCAAGAAGCCTACCATTGAAGATGAAAATATATATGATAGATTAGGATATCCTATCAAGTTGTTTCTCAAGGAAGCCCTCATGCGATAGAGGAATGAGATGATGGAAAGTTTCACCCATATAATGGGATGAATGCCAATGGTGGTCAAGACACCTTCAACAAGAAACCATTTCGAAGGTGAAACACCCTTCAAGGTACAAGTTAACTTTGACATTCATTTGTTTGAAGGAAACATAGATGCAAATGCTTTGGGTAAATGGTTAAATTTGTTAGAGGGCTATTACTCAGTTCAAATTTTTTTGGACATTGAAAATATCACTTTTGGACTCCTTAAGGCCCTTCCTCATGTAAATATTGGTGGGAAAGTTACTGGGAGACATGATGGAGATGATTCTAGAAAATTTAGGATAAGAACCACTTGGGTGGCATTTTTTGATGCCATTAAGGAGGAATTCTACATGTTATAGGATATTTTTCCACATCATATGCATAGATGCACTTATTGGTCGCCCTTATCTTTAATCCATATTCAATTGTAGACCTAAATTCCTCCTCAGACTATTTAAAAAATACTCTCTAGATAGTCATGCATGCTTCTTGATCTAACATAGAACATATGCAACTTTATATACACTCCTTTCCCTTCAGCAACTCACGTATGCACTCAATTTGCACTAAAATATGCACATAATGTACGTTTTTGGGCAGGGTTCACAGGTTTCTCAGGTTAATTACCTTCTATATCTCATGCCTAACAACTCCAACCAAATTTTTACGGTATAAATAAGAGCCATTGGGTGGAGAAGATAGGAATCACCCTTATGCTAGCCAAATTCTGCCTAAGTTTGTAAGCCATTTGTCTCGATCTTTTAAGATCATCCCTCCATTCTTAGAAACCCTTGTTTCCAACACCTTGCCCATTTTTATCCCATTGAGAGGAAGAGTCCCATTCTCTTTTAGTCAACTATTTGGAGCAAGAGAATAGGAGGTGAATTTATCTTCTGTGGCCCGAGCGGAGGAATTTGGACAATGGTTTCCAGTCAGTGTCGTAGCTTGGATCAAGTAACATCATTCCATATTATTTGTTGTTGAAATTAAAGAGAACTCTCTCCTTTCCCATCCCAATTGTATATTTTTTATATTTTATGTTATAACTAAATTCATATGATTGGTACATATTTAATTGACTTATCCTAGTTAGTGTAGGTGGTTAGAAGTTAATTACTATAACTACTTTGATTGCAGTGTTCCCTCTCTTTGTGTGTGGGACAACAAAGAGAATACTAGAGCGAGAGATTGGAGCATGGATATATAAGAAGATTCTACTCCAAACTCCAGTGTCCAGGTGAGTGGTACATAATCACAATTAGTTAGTTAGTTACACATTTTTAACTACTTTCTAAGTTTAAGTCAGTTCTCTGGGTTCCCGCTCTATGTGATCTTTAACTCGGATCATAGGGAAGAAATATCCAAAACAGAATTGGTGACTCCACTGGGGAGTTCTCCTTTGTGTTAGTTAGTTTCTTACTAGTTTTTGGTTTCTTTTTCTTTTTGTTTTAGTCTTTCCATTTCTTTTAGACCTATAGCATTTATTTTTAGGCCAAAATTCTGATTTTTCCAAGTCTTTTTTGGAGACTTGAGTTACATACGCACTTGTTGCCAAGTAAACTAGTGTATATATGCTTGTTTATGAAAGGAAAGTCACGTACATATGTAGGTTGCTAAGGAAGCAAACACATATGACTCATGGGAAGGGGTTTTTCTCTATTTTCTAATCTTTTTGAACCTTGAATTTGCTTCTGGGGCTGGATCGAATTTTGTATTTGGTTTGAGCAGATAGTTAGAGTATTTAACACTAAATAAAATAAAGTTTTTTTAACTTTTTAGGTCTTTAGTTACCTTTTTGAATTGCATGGTTTCAAGGAAGTTTCTCTTTTTGGTTCTCTTTGTTTCTTGATCATTGTTGCAATCGTATATGAAGCTTGAGTACTTGATCTGATCCTATTACCTTTTTTCCTTGCATTTCTTGTTTTCAAGCACAAAGAAAGATTTTTTCCTTGGTTTATAATCTTTTCTTGGTTTGTTCTTTAATATAAAACAAACAAAAAAGGCCAGTTTGGTTTGATTAGATCATTTTCTTTTCTTATTTGTTGTCGAAAAAGAAAAACATCTTGTTTTTGGCATATGTCTTTCTTTATCATTCATATTGAAGAGATAGTTGCATTGCAAGGCATTTAGGGTGTTTAGGTTGCATAAAGTATTGAGTTCTTTTTTAAACGAAAAGTTGTTGTTGTGCATACGTAAATGAAAAAGAAAAAGGTTGCATTTTAAATATTAGGAGTTTACATTAAGTTGTATATGTTACACTTTTTTCATTGAAGAATAAGATACATTTTATAAAACGACAATGTTCTTATAAGTGGTTCTCTGCCAGAGTCTCTAAAACATCATTAGTTTCATCACCATACCATGAGTAAACAACATCCTTTAAAATGAATGATAACTTAAAATTCACTAGACTTTTCCTTTTCTAGATACACCAACTAGTCTAGGTGCAGGGCCTTGGGATAGGTTGGAGAGTTAACTCTCCAAGGCCACTCAAATTCAAACATATTTATTTGACTAATGAGTGATTCAAATCCAATCTCGCATACATTTTTTTGAGGAAGCTCCTCTAACATGAGAGTTAAGCTCTAGATCATGTGAGAGAAAGTGAAGGAGATATCCCCTCTCTCACTTGTCTAAGTGTTTGTGGATTTATACATATTTGGGGGTTTCATGAGTACCACTTGCCCCCTTAAGTTTCCAACACTTTTGGGATCTTCAAGATTTGCTACCCTTCCCATAGGTGTGGTTCTGATTGACGACGGTTCCCATCGGGATTTGGTTGTGAATTGGTGCCATAGTTTCCATTCCTAGGTTCCACATGGGTGACTGTGAGGGGAAATATCGAATATCGTAGTACCTGAGACACATGATATATCACTGCCTCATCTCCTTTAGAGGGTTTCCATCTTCATGATAACACTTTCACTATAGGCAAGCATCGTGTCTAGGTTATCATAATTGTTTCTCACTCCTTCGTTAGTTAATATCGAGACTTAATCAACCCGTATCGGTCTCTGGAAGGTGTATTTTCAACTTTTCACTGCTTTGGACTCAAAACCTAATCCACATGGGCTGAGGCTTTGGAAAAATAGTTTTTTTGTATTGTTTCTCTTAGGATTTTTAGTGGTGTGTTGTGTTTATGTTGTTGGCCTTAGGTTGTGTCTCTCCCCCCATTTTCGGATCATTGATTCAGGGTGGCTAGCCAACAGCTTCGCTGGTCGAGAAGGACTTATTGTCTTTTGCTTAACAATGTGGAGACACCTCCTAGAAGGCATGGGATTAATAATGCTACTTCACCAGAGCCAATGCACGAGACTCTATCACATGTGAAAAATCCCGCAAGGGAGTAATCTGTGCATAAAAACATTATGGATAAAATTATTGAGGATACCAACCAAGGGACCCCTTCCCAAGGGTATTCTTGTGATTTTCCTTTCTTTGGAAACATTGGTTCCCCCTTGATGGACACTTTGAACATTCTTGAATTGACTATGGTATTGGAAGTTTGGTTGTGCATGATCTGAAATAAGGGGCTGAATTGTTTTTCTATGCAAGCACCCTCTACTCCATTAAAATAAACTTTAGGACCTTGTTCAATGTCTTAGTTGTGCAAGAGGATTTATGTGTCAAGTTTAGGCTACTTTTAGGTGTTTATGTGTGAGGTTTTTTAAGGGTTAAATATGTTATTTAAATAATACAACAAGCAACATAAATTGCAGTAAATAATAACCAAAAATCTCACAACAACAACAAAATGATAAAGGAGTTCACCCCCAACTGGGCTACATCTCCTTGAGCCTCCATCAATGAACTAGGCTCTCAGGGATTAGTTTGTCTAATTTATTTTACAAGCTGATTCTCAGCTCCAATGGATTTACTGACTGTACCATTGGGTTCATAATACATAAAACCCCCCAAAATGACTGTTAGATCTCTGAAAACAGACCATGGCTCATCTGTGCATGACCTCTTCTACTGGTGGCCTTGAGCTTCCTTGTGGCCAAAACACCTGTAAAAGTACTAAAATTCCTCTGCAACCCATTCCAATGAGTTTATAGCATATCAATTAGCTAAGAATGACTATTCAGTCACTGAAAAATGGACTTTGGCTCCCCTGGACATGGCCTCCTTCACTGGTGGCCCTGGGCTCCTTGGAGATCTCTGGAACTTCCTTGTAGAAAAAACTGCAATAGAAGTCTCCAAATTCCTTTGAAACCTATACTAATGGATTCAAAACATCCAAAAACCCCTATCTAGGCTCTTTCTGCACCTGGTTTGGCCAAAAACCGAAGAAGATAGATCTCCCGGAAGTTTTCTCCTTCAAGCTTGTTGTCTCTGGTTCGCCAATTCACACCTCTGTGTGAGTAACCTGGCTTCTAGGAATTTCCTGTGCCTAAACCCAACATGCACGACCATTTCAAAAAATTGCGCAAATTTTTGTACGATTAGAGGACTTAGCACCCAAACCGACGGAGGTGTTGGACGCGTGGGTCATGTGACCACGTCCTCGCGCAAGTTTTGGGCACCCGTTGCAACGGTTATAAATGTGACAAGTGTTGGCGTATGCATGAGATCAGTTTGAAGTTTCAAACCCTGTGCCACTCCGAGAGACATGGTCGTATGGATAGGCGAATACAACCAGGGGCTGGGGCTAAGCCCTAGCCCGGACCCCGCGAAAATAGCCACATCATTTAATTTAAATAAATATGAAACCGTTACATGGTATGAAGCATTGCACAGGCGGTCTGGTAGCTTAGACCATGCCAAGTCACTAGCCACCTATGTGGGAGGTCTGGGGTTCAACCCCTGCAGACTCCAAACAACTTTTACACCATAACAGGGTGCCACGTGGCACCATACAACTTGCCAAAAAATTGCCACGTGTCTTAAATTCATTCGCCCATGTGTCTGCCACTTGACTGCCAATTTAGCACTGCCAACTCAACATCTTTCAACTCATCTGCCACGTGTGGGTCCGTACCCTACCACGTCAGCCTGTACGGACTGTACAGTCAACACAATTTTTCTTGTTTGTCAAAATGAATAGAACACGATATCTCACTCATCCGATGTCTATTTGAACCCGTTCAAGTTGCGTTGGGTTCATGAGGACGAGGCCTACGCACTTGTCTGTTTTGAAGTGATTTCGAGCACTTTGATTTTTGGGCTAATTTTTTACCCCTGGTCCAGATTCTGATCACTCCTTCCCACTGAATGGATTTTGGTCCCACAAAATCTGATGATTATTTTCCTGAGCTTCAATACTCTTCTACTTCCAAGTTCTATCAACTGATTCTACTTGAAAAGTCTTTTTGGAAATCACCTGGGTACCTTGACATGCCTTGCACTGCAACTGGCTATGTCCCTCTACCATTGTTCTCTGGCTGCTGCTGACCCACTGTTCTCTTTGTGCTTGGAAAACTGTCAGCCTTCCCACTAAGAATCAAGTCCATATTGTGAACTCTTGACATCAACACAATCCTCTCTACAATGGTTGCAAAACGCTTTCTTACGACATCTTGCCACAAACAAAGAAAACCATCAATCTTGAAAACAAACTTTATACAAGGATGAAAATGATGCCAACTGACTCTTTTTCTCTTTGAATCCATAACTGTTGCATCTTGTACATCATCAAAGTACATGGATTTTTCCTGCATCTTGGTGTACTCAATATCGACTTACAAGCCGACAAACACCATCGACTAACATAAGTTGAAAAACATGATCAACACAACATAGTCATCAAGACAACCTGGACACAAGTAGAGACTCATTTGAAACAAATCGACATTCCAAAACAACAAGTCGACATTCATGATACACAACCATGTTACATTCATGAGTCACTCATAATGAAACTATCACAAAGTTCATTGTTTACACATACAAAATCACATGCATGTGCATAGCTCTTCAACTCTCCTTCAAGTACAAACATAAGTACATAAACCAAAAAACATGTGGGTACATAAGAGCTGAAATGAAAAGATATATGGCTGCAATAAGTGAGTATCATACCCATGTTTTACACCCTCCTGGCGAAGTTTTGCAACAACAAGAATGACTTCAATAGAATCGTATTCACATGCAAACTTGCATCATACAAGTTATGATAAGCTGCTGCAACTTGTCATACTTTCAACAGAAATGCATAGATAAGGCTAAAATGTGCATCTACAAACACATAAATGCAAGCCTTACTTGTTTAAGAAATCTAACCATTTCTTACCAAGTCAATTCAATGGTGACTTTTCCTATTGAAAATCCTCTTCTTGTGAATCATCTTGACTCACATCGATGATGAAATCTCCTCTTCCATTCTTTCCAGTCTCTTTATCCATTTGCTTCATGTGCTGTGGATGTGTGGTTGGATGAAATTCCCAACATTGGTCAATGACATGACCCCTCTTCTGGCAGTGAGTGCAAATCTTTTGCATCTTCTTTTCAAGTTGCCTTTGCTTGGAAAGTTTCCTGAATGTGGCAAATATTTTCCAACATCTTGAAACATGATGGTTATCTAAACCACAATATGTACATGGAATTTTTCTCCCATTTTTGCATGGAAATTTACCATGCTCAACATAATCAAAAGCAACTGAATTACAGGCAGAAGTATACCTTGAACATTCACCTTTATCGCCTTCTTGAGTAGGTTAATTTGAAGAGTTACTAGCTCTCTTTTGAATACCAACAACAATGTTGTTGTCCTCATGGCTATCACAACTCTCTTGTTTCACACATTTTCATTCATCTTGAACACACCCTTTGCATGCTTGAGGGATTGAACTTGCAACAAAAGTTGTTCTTGGAACTATTTCCCTTGTCTCTTCAACTTTGGAATATGCTCCATCTTTCTGTTCATATCCAAGACCCCAATACTTGGGCCTCTCCTCAACAACAATAGGCTCAAAAATGCCTTGTGCATGTTTTCCTAACCCTCTACCTTCATAGCCCATTTTTAACAATAACTTGGACCCTATTCCTCTAGTATGTTTTTCAAAAACACCAAAGCATTTAGCTTGAGAGGAATTTGAAGAAAAAACATCATTACATACCTCATGTTCATGCATGTACTTGGTAATGGTTTCCTTTGCCTCATGGAGTTGAGTCTCCATCTCATGCAACTTTTCAAGAAGCCGATGCTTCTCCTCCTTCATGGCCATCAACTGCTCTTGAAGGACCGCGCTCTCCTTCCTATCTTCCCACATCTCTTGCACCATATTTCTCATGGTTACAAAATCCTTCAACATCTCTTTGTCAAAGAACTTGGCTAATAAATATTTATGAGAACTCTCACTATTTGAAGCTTCCTCCATCCTTGCAAGGTATCAAACTTCAACACAAAACTTGCACAATAATACCAACAACTAAATATCTAGCTATCAATGGAAATCACATGAGAAAAACTATGCTTTGATACCACCTAATATTTAATAGGGGGATGATTTGTTTTGCTATGCAAGAACCCTCTACTCCATTAAAATAAACTTCAGGACCTTGCTCAATGTCTTAGTTGTGCAAGAGGATTTATGTGTCAAGTTTAGGCTACTTTTAGGTGTTTATGTGTGAGGTTTTTTAAAGGTTAAATATGTTGTTTAAAGAATACAACAACAAGCATAAATTGCAGCAAATAATAACCAACGATCTCACAACAACAACAACAACATGATAAAGGAGTTCACCCCCAACTGGGCTACATCTCCTTGAGTCTCCATCAATGGACTAGGCTCTCTGGGATTAGTTTGTCTAATTTATTTTACAATCCGCTGCTCAACTCCAATGGATTTAATGATTGTACCATTGGGTTCAAAATACATAAAACCCCCAAAAATGACTGTTAGATCTCTGAAAATAGACCACGGCTCATCTAGGCATGACCTCTTCTACTGGTGGCCTTGAGATTCCCTGAGCTTCCCTATGGCCAAAACACCTATAAAATTCCTCCAATTCCTTTGCAACCTATTCCAGTGAGTTCAGAGCATATCAATTAGCAAAAGAATGACTATTTTGTCACTGAAAATGGACTTTGGCTCCCCTGGACATGGCCTCCTTCACTGGTGGCCCTAGGCTCCTTGGAGCTCTCTGGAACTTCCATGTAGAAAATCATGCAAAAAAAGTCTCCAAATGATTTTGAAACCTATACCAATGGTTTCATAACATCCCAAAACCCCTACTTGGGCTCTTTCTACACCTAGTTTGGCCAAAAAATGAAGAAGATAGACCTCCTGGAAGTTTTCTCCTTCAAGCTTGATGTCTCTGGTTCGCTAATTCGCACCTCTGTGTGAGTAACCTGGATTCTGGGAGTTTCCCGTGCCTAAACCCAGCACGTGCACCCATTTCCACAAATTTCACAAATTTTTGCATGGTTAGGGGACTTAGCACCCAAACCAACGGAGGTGTTGGACGCGCGGGTCATGTGACCACGTCCCCACGCAAGTTTTGGGAACTCATTGCAACAGTTAGAAATGTGACAAGTGTCGGCATAGGCATGAGAGTTTTTTGAAGTTTCAAACCCCGCGCCACTCCAAGAGATAGGGTCATATGGATAGGTGAATACAACCAGGGGCTGGGGCTAAGCCCCAGCCTGGACCCTGCCAAAATAGCCACATCATTTAATTTAAATAAATATAAAACCGTTACATGGTATGAAGTGTCACGTGGGTGGGATGGTAGCCTAGCCCAGCCTATGCCAAGTCACTTGCCACCTATGAGGGAGGTCTGGGGTTCGACCCTTGTGGACTCCAAATAACTTTTACACCATAGCAGGGTGCCATGTGGCAGCCCATGCCTGGGCCATGTGGCACCATACAACTTGCCAAAAAATTTCCACGTGTCTTAAATTCATTCACCCACGTGTCTGCCACTCAAATGCCAACTCAGCACTGCCAACTCAACATATTCCAACTCAACACTACCAACTCAGCTGCCACGTGTGGGTCCGTACCCTGCCACGTCATCCTGTACGGACTGTACAGTCAACAAAATTTTGCCTATTTGGCAAAATGAAAAGAAAACGATATCTCACTCATCCGATGTTCGTTTCAACCTGTTCGAGTTGCGTTGGGTTCATAAGGATGAGACCTACACACCTATCCTTTTTGAAGCGATTCTGAGCAATTTGATTTTTGGGCTAATTTTTGACCCCTGGTCCAGATTCTGATCAGTGCACCTCTTTGAATGTCTTGAATTCTCACGATGCTTCCCAAATAATCACATTATGTCATTTGAATCTAGTTAATGTTGATCCTTTACATTCTTCATAAAAAAAGTATACTCCACCTCCTTCTGCCTCATCTAGTGAAAGCCTAGCAACTTGTGACCAAAAGTCTAAAAGGAATAGAAAGAGGAAGAATGAGAAGAAGAAGCAAATACAAAGGGAAAATTCACCAACCTCTGCAACTCATGTTGGAGACATGCAACCAACCATTGCTAGTCATGCTAGGAGAAGACAACTAACCTATTCAATTCATGTTGGGGGAAAAATTCTAGTCACTACATTCATATTGGAGATACATCGCCAACCTCTACAAGTCATGTTGAAGACATGAAACCAACCATTACTAGTCATGTTAGGGGAAATATACCATCCAATACAATTCATGTTGGGGGCATTGATACTGTTGAGAAATCTAGATGAATAGGACACAAGCCTAAGTTCCCTTGTAAATTTTACAAGGGATATCATTTTACTCATTTATTCCTAGCTATTACAGAGGTACTAAGAGTGTGTTCCTTGTCTGAAGGCCCTCATGATATTGATTCACTTTTATTTTCCCAACAACCTATTTAACCATTTTTTGACGAAGTGGTCGGACCGATGCAATCTTTATCTGATACCATGTTGTCTTGTAACCTATTCAACCATTGGTTCATGAAGTGGTCACAACAATCCAATGTTTGTTCGATCCCACTATTATCTTGGAGAGTGATGAGTGCAAGACTTTATATATGCTCCTTTCCCTTCACTCAATTTTCACTAAAAAACAAGATATATGCATAATGTGCCTTTTTGGGTGGGGTTCATGAGTTTATCAAGTTAATTACCTTCTATTTTCAGTGCCTAACAACTCCAACCATCTTTCTATGGTATAAATAATATCCATTGGGTGGAGGAGAGAGGAAGAACCCTTATGCTAGCCAAAGTCTGCCTAAGTTTGTGAGCCATTTTTCCTGAGCTTTTAAGATCATCCCCCAATTTCTAGAAATCCTTGTTTCCAACATCTTGCCCATTTTTATTTTGTTGAGAGGAAGAGTCCCATTCTCTTTCTGTCATCTGTTTGGAGCAAGAGACTAGGATGTGAAGTTGTGCTCAGTGGCTCAGGAGGAGGAATCCAAATAGAGGTTTCTAGTTAATGTCGTAGTTTGGATCAAGCAACATCATTCCATGTTATTTTATATTGAAATTAATGAGAAATTTCTTCTTTCTCGTCCAATTATGTGTTGTTTATCTGTTCATGTTATAATTCAATGCATATTATTGGTAAATAGTTAATTGACTAATCCTAGTTAGTTGTTGATCTAAAATATGTTTTAAGAAATTAAATATAACATGAAAATGATAAATCCCTCTATGTTTTTAAATAGGTGGTGCTCCTCTATCAATATTTCATACTTTACAAAAGAAGACTATAAAAGACTAGGTTTTAAGAAAATGAATATTCACATGAAAAGAAAGCCTCAGAGAGGACCGAACTTATTGAGGAAATGAATATTCACAATATGGTACAAGACAATAAACCATAAGGGTAATGAATATAAAAAGATAACATTCCCATCATAGCATGATCAAAATAACACATGATTGGACAAGATCAAAAACATGGTTCACATTCACAGAAAAATTGACATGATTACTACATTAGACTCAAAAAATATTTTGATGGAAAATACATTCGAAACCTCATGCTTTATAATCAAAGTCTGAGAAATCACTAATGTAATGCCCCAAATAGTTCTTTGGGGATCCTAAAAAAATATACAATTTTTTTTATTGAAAACAATAATGTCTTAAATGTTCATAAAAAGTAAAAGTAATTTGTCCTTCAAAGAGGACTAGGATTGGGCTCTCACGGACCATAAAATTAAAGAAAGACCTGAAAGACAAAAACGGAAAATAGTTAGGGGTCGGCCTTTGGTTTTCAAATATTCTAAAATATGAAAGGTTAGGTGACTACCAACCGAGGAAAATAAATAATGTGATTACTTGAATTACTATGATGGATGGAGAGATATCTCGCTATTTTCTTATTGGGGTGATTTTTGTAGAGTTTTCAGCTAGAGGTTCCATGGCAGTTGTAACTAACTTTGGCTGATTTGGATCAGTTATATTTATCAATGCTTTCTTTAACCATACTTCCATATACTCTTGTATGGGAGCAACCTTTGTCTCATGTTTAATCCTTGCATCGAATAATTCTTTATCAATATCTATAATATCAAAATTGAGTTGGTGCAACGTGTCTTCAACCTCTTCGTTCTTGTTTACATAATCCACTTTTCTACTTTCTTTTCTGATTATTCAGTTATTTCATTGAATTCATTTTCCCATGCAACTTTTAAGGTATCCAAATGTTCTTGTAATTTATCCTTAGAGAGTAGAATTGAATCCATTATCAAATGTGGGCCCCTCGACTCTTTTATCAAATCAACAAGTTGTAGAAATAAATCACCCCTTTTTCCATTTATGTTATCACATTCCTCAAGTAATGTTTTTAAACATTGAATCCCTTTTAACCATCCAACATTAATCTGCTTTAATCAATTTTTTGATGGGAGATTTTGTTTTCTCCTTTGCATGTCATTCATATTATATATTTTAGCAGAGAATGTGCCAACAACTTCGTGGCAGAATTTTTCATCATTATCTAGGTCCTTTTGGAGATATTCTTTGAAATTTGTAATCCTTGAAGAGAGTATAATAGAACTAGTACCTAGTTCCCATATCTCAAAGATCAAGGAAATTATTTTTTTGATATTCTCTCGAATGTATTGTCTGATGATCGTCAATAGTTTTGAATCACCCTTTATCTTGGAGCTAGATTTTGGAATGTCTTCCAAAGTATAGAGAGGTTGGATGGTAGCAATTGGCTTAGTGAACAAAGGCTTCAGAAGTAAGGCATTCTCCAATTCTTTTATTTTTTCTTTCAATATTTGGTTTTTTATTTCAATTTCATCAATTGAGGACTTGAGTGATTCTATGATTGCTTCGTGAAATTGCATTACCTTTGAGTGTTTTACCCCGTGTAGATTAGTCTCAGATTTCCATTTCTCAGCAATATTTTTATTTTTTAGATTAATTATTTCAATCAACAATTTTTTAGATTCCTTGTTGAAAGTTGTGTGGTGCAATGTGACATATTACTCTTCAAAAATTAATGGCTCTTGAAAATCCAACTCTTTTGTTATTTCTCTGTTTTCTAACAATCTCTATGTGGCCCAGTCAGGGTCTTCTTCTTCTACATCTACTTCCATGTTTTCATATTTAGGTACATGAATTTCTCCCTTTTGAGTTAAATATATTTTCTTTTTGATTTCTACACGGGTTGTATGATTTTTCCCAATGTTTCCTTTTGGGGGTTTTCATCTTCTCTTCCACCAGAATTTCCCAAATGGGAATTGTTTGGGCCAAGATTACTTCCCTGGGTTCGGTTTTTTGCCGAAGAACTCATTTGTGATACATCATGTGAGATGGGGTTAGGGTTACTACTTCTTGTGGTTCGACCCTTCTGTTTATGTTGGTAATTAGTGATGACCAAGGTGTCAATATCATCATTAAATTTTTTTAGGATGACTTCCATGGGGTTTTGATTATCCCCACCTACTTTAAATCAAGTAGTCTTCACAAAGGATGAGTCATATACAATTGCATACATATGTGTTGTAAATAAATCATTGGGGTCAAATACCGGAATTTCAGAGACTTCTCTTAGTTTGAAGTTATCAAAATTCTTAGAAAATTCATCCATATGGGAATTTTTTTAGATAGTGATTTCCCCAATTTTCCAAGGCAATGGAATGAACTACTTTTTCTCTTCTCATTAAAGAAGTGTGCCCAAAACTTGTATTGTTTACAAATTTCAATAACAAAGAATTTATCTAAAACATAGAAAGGGAGTAAGGAGGGTTTCTCCTCGAAGTTGTATAGTATTATGAAACTCAAATCATCCAAGGTTTCAAAAACCCCTTTTTTTGCCAAAAAGGAAACATCTTCAATAGACAATATTGATGTGTTCGGACCATATAATATATATTTTTAAAGTAGATAGGAAAGCATTATGAACTTCATAAAAATTATATGGATCTTTTTGTTTCCATAATATGGGATACCAAAATTGCACAAGGTCTTTTCCAAAAACTTATTGTGCAAGGTAAATCTTTGAAGATATGGTAGTATGATATTGCGAAAATCAACTAGGAAATCATGAACAATTTATTATTTTTCCAAAAATTTACAAGATGAAAAGAAACTTTGCTCGAAATCATTTGATCCCAATCAAATAAAACACTCTCATGGACAGACAGGCGCACGACATATAGTATGCAACTTGGGATAGTATCCATAGATTCTTGCCTAGTAATTCCGACGAATAACCAAGCAAACTCTTTATAAGGGTATTTAAAATAACATACCTCTATGTGGGTGGAATTTTTAGAGTATTCTGACGGCTTCAAAAGGAATTTGGCCAAGATTTCTATCTCTCCATGCTTGGCCTTTAGAAAGGTGTCTGCTTTTGAAATTTTGAATATTGTAGTATGCTCAAAGAGCCTAATCATCCTTCTAAATACTATGGGCACCATGGAAATACAATTCTCCCACTGCAACTAAATAATCCTTTTTTCATTGTTGAAATTATCAACACACCAGAGAATGAGCTCTTTGACGTCCGATACTTCTGGGATACAACCTACCAATGTTATTCCAGAAGTCCAGACCTTGTCTGGATTCTTTTCTTCAAGAGGGAGAGTTGTATACCATTTAAATGCCTAAGACCATTGAAAAGCATGGTCTTCACACCCTAATGTATTCACAATGTCGCCACAATAGAGCTCTTTTCTTTTATTGGTCATATTTAGCAAAGGCTTATTAGAATGAAAAGGTGGTGGCTATGTTGTAATAAGAATTTACAACGAGGATTTTAGTTACTAAATTATTCCATGTACTTATTTAATATCATACATTGTGGCTTTAAGTTTTAACTACATGATTTGATTTGGCTTTAAGGCAGGAAAATTACATGATTTTTGTCATTAAAATGGTTTTTAATTCACCTCATGGGTCGACTAATCTAACAGTACAATAATAAATTTTCTTGGGAAATGGGATTATGGGTTGGGATGTATGGAGCTGAGTGTGAAATTATGAGTGTTGGTGAGTGTGAAATTATGATCGTGGAATTACGAGATTGCAGGATTACGAGATATGGAAGGGAGGATGTAGGGGAGTTCCACATCCACAACTTGAAAATATACTAAGTAAAAGAAAGAACGAAATTTATGTTGTGGGTGAACGCGAGTCATTTTGGAGTGAGAAGAATGTGGGGTTGTGAGTGTATTGAAAGAATACTAGAGTGAGAGATTGGAGCATGGATATACAAGAAGAGTCTACTTTGAATTTTGGTGTCTAGGTGAGTGGTTCATAACAACCCATAGTTAGTTAGTTGCACATTTTAACTACTTTCTAAGTTTAAGTCAGTTCTTTGGGTTCTCTCTTTGTGTTACCTTTTAACCCAGGTCATAGGGGAGAAATCTCTGAAACACTAACTTGTTGGAAACTATGATGACCAATACACGAGATGGACAACTCTATGTCAGGAGAGAGACCAGATGATGCCAAAGTACACCAATATATTCCATAACTTATGCTCAAAGATGGGTATCAAAGACTCCGAGCAAAACCTAGTTTTGAAGTACTATAGTGGCCTACATAGGTACATCCAGACAATGATGGACTTCTTGGAAATTTCCTCACTAGGAGATGTTTATCAATATGATGTCAAAATCAAGAAAAAATTTAAGCAGATGAATAAGCAGGAGTTTGGGTTTGCAAATCCATCACAATAGAATCATGGTAAAGGTGGCCCCAACTCATATAAAAAGGACAAATCAAGGATAGCCAACCCAAGACAACTACTCTAAGCCGTAGGAAACGAAAGGTAATGTGGTGTCGAAGAAGGACCCTAGAAAGTGTTGTGATTTCCACAAAATCCCTTGGCACAACACTCATGAATGTCGCTCAAAACAATCATTGTTGGTTGAGATAAAAGAAAATAATAGAACTCTGGATTAGACTCTAATTCAGAGTAGGATAAGGGAAAGCATATCATTAACATAGAACCAAGTGTTACCATTGTAATTGCAAAGATCCAACTAAAAGAGTCAGGGGATCCTAAGGAAGGGGATATCCTCTTCCATTTATAGATTTGGGTGAAGGGGACTCCACTACATTGCATTGTTGACAAAAATAGCCAAAAAGACATCGTTTAAGGCTTAAAATGGCCCCAAAATTTTAGGACCTGAAAAATTGTAGATAAAACAACGACCAAGATGGAGAACTATGTTGAGTCGGTGGAAGAGGCGGGTGAAAATTGATGTCCACCTGGATCAATTTGTGCCTTAACAAATATGTACAAATATTGTTTAACCATGCATATGTTGTTGTCAAATTGTAAATAATTAGAACACAATTTAACCTAGAACACCTTGCTTTACTAACCTATGCTAAAATAGATGTTTGTTCAACGTGCATCAAATGATATGATGTGTTCCCTCTAATAAGTATCATTTCCAAATTGATTTATATCTTCTATTTCACATACATAATCATCTTTACTATGCATGGTCACATTATTGACCTGCATCTTTACCATTATCACTTAACTTGTCACTATCAGAGATAGTAGCACTAAAATTAGGAAGTGGAAACTATGAAGGTGGCACATTTAAAAATATAGCATACTCTTTCATTGAAATTTGTTCCCTATACTTATTTATCTATCTCTAATGGATAAGAAAATGATAAAATGGAAGAGGTTCAATGATAATATTTTGATCATTATCAACTTCATCTCTATTATGCTTGAATTGGAATTATGGATAGTAATAATATTAATAACAATAATGATAACAATAATAATAATACAAGGTAAAACATACATTGTAATT
>ML811760.1:24711-52108 GCA_009831015.1 Picea engelmannii
TATTTACTTCTTATCAACCATGAAAAAACAATAATGAGTCATATTTACATCAAACACTATTGGGTCCATTACCCAAACCTTTGTGCTACGGGTCTTTCTTCAAGGGTTGACATCAATGACAACCAACCTTAATCAACAACAATCTCTCAAATATAAAAGTTATACATGTTTTTGGTAGTAGCATATAATTATGCAATTCCAACCATGAAATCTTCTTGATCATGTTGACACTAAATAAAAATACAACTTACTAAATTCTATGTTCCCCTTGATCTATTGAGTAATCTTGTAATGTTATCATGCATGCACGGATGACCACTCCATGACCTCCTACCTCTTCTTGTTGTAAACTTGTGACATTTGCATACATTCTTCACTTGCACTACAATATGATTGGAGGATGATTATTTCTCACTCAACTCTTACAAATAAGTTAGATGTACACATATTAATAACATATATGATCATAATAAGGGGTGGCAAGCACAAGGGATCATACTTGATCCCGTGGGGAAACAAGAATTGGCTTATGATTGGGGTCTAAGGAAAAACACAAACAATCAAGAACATTTGTACGCTCTCCTCTAGGGACTCCTATTTATAAATGTAACTAGAGTGAATACCTTGGCTGTTATTGGAGATTCATAAATAATTATCAAACTTATGAACAACAAGAACATTATGTTTGACAGTAAGCTAGCTCGCCTCATTGATAAAATAAATAAAGGAGACTCTTTAGTTTAAGGATATATTTTTTTACAAGTCCCGAGGACACTAAATCATCAAGTGGACACCTTTTCCAATAAGGTGACAAGAATGAATGAGGGAATATTAAGGGAATTTCTTTTCAAGTTATCCACTGGGTTCATGATCAACATTGATTTATGCATGGTGCCATGTTTCAAGCCCATTAAACCACACATGTCAACTCAACAAAGTCATTTTAGTATAACTAGATGGAGGCGAGATGTAATTCGCATCACTCTTACGACATCCCCACGCATTCCAGCCTTAATGTGTTTCCAACAATTTGAATCTTGTGGTATATTATGCAAGAGAAAGGCGGTATTATGTCTCAGAGAGAAGGTGAACCATCCAATGAGGATAATTGGTGGTAGTCAGCTCTAGTTCTACTTGAAAATTGGGTAATCCCTCCCATTAGAACTCTTTTGACACTCTATGTTGTTTTGAAAGTGTTATTGGATCAACCTTTGGTGATTTATATCACGGTGTTTGTTTGGAGCTCTGTTAGATCTCTTAGCTTTGTACTTTCTTAGTGCTTGGTTAGTGGATTTTATCCTGATGTGTCAGTGCTTGTTTGCAGCTCTGTTATATCTAGCCTCTTTCTTCTAGTTCTCAACACCAGAATTAGGGGTCTCATGTTTCTCTTCCATTTTATTCAAGTTAGATTCTTGTTGGGAGATGTTTTGAACTTCAATTTTAGGGTAATGAATTAATCTAAGGGACATCTGGAATATCCCCTTGCAAGTTACCACTTTGTGTTTGTTTCTTTTCTCTGTGTGTTGTGTTATTTCATGTATACTATGTATTTTCCCTCTTGTGATGGAATTTTGACATGTTGGTTTTTTGTTGTTGTTACTATTTGGAAAGCCCCTCTCATCATTTTTGTAACCATTCCTTTCGGTGAATATTGTGTACTCTTTATTAGATCACCCGTGGAAGATTTGGGATACAGATTATAGGGAAATTTATGAAATGAATAAAGCTTTGCATAGGCATGAGGATCTCTTAAACATTAAAAGGATATACATATTAGCGATGCCAACTAAGGTACATGAGAATGAACATCAATGCATTTCCCAAAATGCAGTGGTCATGGACACCCTTGTGAAACAAGAAAGTAAAATTCAAGTTCTCAAAGTTGAATGTTCAATGTTAAGGAATATGATATGTAACCTCAACAAGTACTCCCACTCAACAACCTAAAACTACAAAATGTCTGTGAATTATTCCCCTCATGACCCCAAGGAAGAGGAAACAATTCATCAAATAATTGAAGACATGGACTTGGCAAATTATCGGGAACCATAGCCCACAAATTTTCGTCAAGATGATGACTCAACAAACATGTTTTTCATTAGTATTTCATATGTTATGTAGAAAAATATTGATATTAGGTGTCTTTTTTAAAGTCTATACTAGAAAAAAAAATTGAAATCCTCTACAAAGAATGATTTGGACTTTTCATTACCTAACACATATTGGTTGATGGTTCTACTGATTTTTGTTAAGAAACATCATACTTTCGTATTACTATGCTATCCAACTCAACTACAACCTATTTCTAATACAAATATTACATATTTTTGTTATAAAAAAATATGGTCATAATAAAAATCCTCATGATAAATTTATTCACTGCGATGAAAGTGTGTTAATTCACTTACATTCCTTATGTCACCCTGTGTTGGTATATCAAGGGAGAGTCTTGAATGTGTTGGATTCATAATCAATAAATAAATAACATAATACACATGAGAATTTAAAAATGTGCATCTCATAAATGGTTAACTATACTTTTATAACAAAGAAAATAACGAGATCAAATTTTTGGTGCAAGAGGAAGAACTAGAAGACAACTTTCATTTAATTGATGTCCAACCACAACTTATACTCATCTATGAAATCTATTAAATGCACATATATTAATAATGGTCATGAAAATATCATAAGCTTCAACAAATAATATTTATTTATGTATGTATATTTCTTGTGTCACCTTGCATTGAAATAACATGGGAAAGTGTTGAAGGCATTGAATTGGTAATTTGTAAATAATAAGCGTAATATACATGATAATTTAATTAGGCACGTGTTTTTAATGGTTAAATATATATTATTTAACATTTAATCAAATGATAAAGAAAAATGTGAATGAAAGATGTTGAAATGGTGTACCACTTTGAACTAGTACTAGGCATCTCATCTTGTTGCATTTTGTATCTAAAATGAATTTATTCTCTTTTGTGCAAATGAGTGAAAATTGTTGGTCTTGTTTAAATATTTAAGATTTTTTTCAATACAATACAAATAAAATTACTAAAATCACTTATTAAGATGGACTTAGAATGTGATGAAGATTGATCTATAAACTCTTGTGGATATCCCACTAGCATAGTTCATTACAACAGATCTTACAATATTATGAAATCTTTTATTATGTAGTTTATAACCTTAGATATTAGATCTATTATTACTAGTGTAGTGCTTAAAATTATGGAAATATTTGAAACTAAAATGAAAGAACAAGAAAATGAGCACTCCCCATCCACACAAATGAACACAAGATGTGTCCTAGGAAACCCAATATAGGAGAAAAACCAGCTAGAAGGAGAGGCCTATGCTATGTTCTCTTTTTCTCAGCTATGAAATGCAAGTACAAAGAAAGGGGCACTCACTATGGATTTTCCATGGACACTATGGCCTAAATGGCTACTACAAAATCTTCTACCTCCTCTATTATGCTACAATATCCTACGTCTAGATTCGTTGCTCAAATATAGAATAATAAAAATACAAAAAGGACATGATCTAGTAGTCATCTAGAGTTAGGGTCAGGGTTTTTTCACGACTCAACGCTCAATTAGTGTTAGGGTTTTGGACCCTTTATAATATTCTTGAAAATCCACACATGACTAGCCCCACATGTGTGAGTAATTGATCAGTAAAGAGTGGGTCTATGGCCTGTCCATTTTGTCAACACAAATCCTTTGCAAAATTCAATTTGGTTTTTGGTGTAGAGGCTCAACCATAAGCTACAATTAAAAATCTAAATGTATCCCCAAATACACTTTGAAGTGCACCCCGTGTGTGATAATGTTGAGTATAATTATTTGCCCATTGTATCAAAGAAATTACTTGATGTACAATTGGAAAAGTTATGGTTTTAAAAGAAAAGCATGAAATTGAATCTTATTTTGTTTGATCCTTGGCTCCCTTTTTATTGAAAATATTTAGATCTTGAAGATTACTTAGGACTAAGTCTCTTCCCATCATATAAATCACTGCAAAATAATTTTAGTAATGAACAAAAGAAAAGTATTGACAATAGATGGATCCCAAGTAATTTCCAAGTTCGAGATCAAAGTTTAACAAGTTGATGGATGCTTAAGATGCCTTAAGGCTCTACACCCTTCCTCCAGGGGACTCTACACACTGTTAAAGGTGAGAAAAGTGTTGTTAAAACCTAGGAACCTTAATAACCTTGAAAATACATCATTGGAGGATGAAAATGCAAAGAAAATATTCCCCATCAATCCTTAGGTGAAGTAATGTTATGTATGGGATTTTGGACACAATTGCCAAATTGTGTGGGCTGAGTATGGGGAATTTTACAAGCTGAGGACATGTTGTACTCTAGTTATATAACACAGAATGCAAGGGGAGGGACTGAGAATACACACTAGTGGTAGATTAGAGTATACCAATATGCCTTGTACAAGGCATATATGCAATCCCAATAAACCAATTAAGAAGACGATAATTAACTATAAAATTATTAATGCAATGAGTGGGATTAATATGTATCTATCCAACAATCCATCTCTATATGTAGTAAACAATTCAATTCCCAAACCATTTTCATGTTAAAAATTTTGGCAATCAATTTTATGCATAATTGTAACTAGATTATACACAAGAAACCATAACAGGAAAAAATAGAACCAATGGAAATTTATTATGCTCGGGAATTCATGACAAAGGGGTGAACTATGACTGATCAAGATCATATGCATTATTACTCACTAGAAACCCAATTTTATAGATGACCATGGATCGAAGATGCCTTTTCTCATCATGGATAGTCTCCTTGACTCATTTGTTTGCCGATCTTAAAGCAAGATGCACTCTTCAAGCTCTCATCTCTACAAACATACCAAGTTATCTGTACATCTCCTTGTTTATCCTTCTTCACTAGAACCTTCAATTTTAATGGGATTCCTTTGGAAGGTCAACCATCACAATGGTTCATTTCCACTTCCCATTTTTTCCCAAAAGATCAAAATAAAATTTAAAAAAGGCATGTTTATTACAAAATTTACTAGAAGTTTTAATAAATATCCAATTCAGATCACACCTCCCCATTTGAAGGATTATGGTCCCCAAAATATAGACTAATAAGGAGATAGAAACATGGGGCATCCATTTGCCTCTCCATATCCACCATTCCATTGTCAACACAGGTTGCTTGTTTCCTGCTTTCCTGCCCCTATTTTACTGCTAGATAAGTTATTCTCTCTCTCTTGGTGTGCTTTGATGAAGTAGGCCTCGCTACCCTTGACCAAGTAGTACTTGTTTTCTCTCTTGTAGAAGGTAGCATCTGTATCCCACAGGTATGGGCTACCAAACATCACTCCAAAGGAATCTAATGGTGTAACTTCACATTATACTTCATCAACATAGAGGACGCTAATGAAAAATTTGATTTTACATCTACGAGTGATTCTCATAACAATTTTCCCTTGCAACAATACTAGTGAACTTGGTTGCACTAGGTCACAAGTTTTCTAGACAAAGCTCATCAACTAATGTTTCAAAAACCAATTTACATTGAGAACCAATGTAAAAAATAATAATTACCTTATGGTTCTTTACCTGAACATTGATTTGAAATCATTGTATGTGGGTTCTTCCCAGTGTTCCTTATCTTCTTCATGCTCAGTCTTTGTTGAGTCATCTTTCTTATCTTTATTTACCAAGAACTATGTCACAAATTATGTCAATTTAGCAATACTCTACTCCAACCGAGAAAATATGACCTTCCAGTTTTTCTTGCCTCATTCTTCATGAAAAATCCTTGCCATTGATGGTCCTCTACTTCTCTGTAAGCCTGGAAACAATGCTTGTCCATTGTTTCAATATTGGTTGTAGGTGTTTACCATGCATGTGTTATCCAAGTCTTCATAACCTGCTCTGATACCAAATGATCTATAAATGGTGGGCTTATAGCCTATCCATTTCGTCAAAAAAATCCCTTGTAGAATTCAATTTAGTTTTTTGTGTAAAGGGTCAACCCTAAGCTATAAGCAACAATATGAATGCAAGCCTAAATTTTAGGGGTTAAATTTCGCTCATGGGATAATTTTCAAAGTTTTCCCCAAAAAACGATTCTCTATTCTAAAAATGATTCGCCCAAATTCTATAGGATAAAATAATTTTACCTTAAAAATAACCAAAAATTTATACAAACTATACAAAATCCTTAGAAATTTTAATATTTAAAAAAAAATATCACCAAACATTTTATAGTTGGCATATGAAGGATTAGTAAGATTCGCTAAGGTTTTTACATTTTAAAATAAATTTCCATCCTTAAAATCATCCCTGGCCTAAATACAATTTGAAGTGCAACCTATGTATGAGAATGCTAACTAAATGCTTTGCCCATTGTATCAAATCAATTTCTTGATGTACAAATGGAAAAGTTACAGTTTTAAAAGAAAAGCATGAAATTGAAGGAATGCTTATTTTGTTTGATCATTAGCTCCCTTTTTCTTGCAAATATTAAGATTTAGAAGAGCATTTAGAACTAAGTCCCTTCCTCTCATATAAATCACCACAAAATAATTTGAGTAATGAACAAAATAAAATTATTGACAATAGATGGACCCCAGGTAATTTCAAAGTTCAAGATTAAATTTTAACAAGTTGATGGATGTTTCAGATGCCTTAAAGCTTTGCGCCCTACCTCCAACGGGCTATGCACACTATCAAAGGTGAGAAAAGTGTTGTTAAACCGAGGAACCTTCATAAACTTGAAAATACATCTTTGGAGGATGAGAACACAGAGAAAATATTCCCCATCGATCCTCGGGTGAAGCAATGTTGCATATGGGATTTTGGACACAATTTCAAAATCGTGTGGGTCGATTAAGGGGCGTTTTACAAGATGAGAACACATTGTAATCTATTTATCTTGCACAGAATGCAAGGGTGGACTTTGAATACATGTTGGTGGGAGAGTAGAGTAGACCAATACACCTTGTACAAGGCATACACACAGTCCCAAGCTACCAACAATTCCCAAAATTAAGAATACAACAATTAATGGTTAAATTATTAATACAATGAGTGGGATTAAGATAAATCTAGCCAACAATACATATTTATTTGTAAAAAACAATCCAATTCCTAAACCATTTTCCCGTCAACACTTTGGCAATTGATTTTATGTAGAATTATAACTGGATTATACACAAGCAACCATAACATGAAAAATTAGAACTAATGGAAATTTATTATGCTCAAGTGAGCTATGCATTCTCAATATCCCATGCATTATTACTCACTAGAAATACAATATTGAAAATGGCCATGGCTCAAATATGCCTTCACTCATTGTGGATAGGCCCCTTGACTCCTTCATCCACCAATCTTCAGGAAAGCTACACTCTTTGAGCTCTCATCTCTAAAAGCTTCCCAAGTTATCTTTGCATATCCTTGTTGATCCTTCTTCATTGCAACCTTAAATTTTAATGAGATGTCTTTGGAAGTCCAACCACCACAATTGTTCATTTCCCCTTCCCATTTTTTCCCCAAAATACCAAATTAAAATAAAACAAAGGCATGCTCATTATAAATTTTACAAGAAGGTTTGACAAAGATCCAATTCGAATCAATAATGGGGGCGGCTGATTGTTGGGTATGTGTTATATTCTTTGCATGATTAGTAGTGTCAGGAAACGTGTCACATTTTTTCCTCAATTTCTGTGTCCATTGTTGGGCAGTTTTTCGGCACATGATTTTTACCGATGGTTTTCTATTTCCAGTTAAGGAATTAGGGTTGTTGACTAATCCATGTCATTGAGTTAGGGTTTTGGATGTCTTTGGCTCCTATATGTATATTGTATTGTAAACAATGTAACATGATGAATGAATATAGAATATGCCGGTTTTCCCAGTTTGGGTTTCCAGGGGAAAAATCTTTGTGTAATGTGTGTATTTGCCATTGTATCTTTTCTATTATTTTATTGAAAATGTGTTTGCAGTAAATATTGTACAAGTTTAAAATCTACATTTGGTATCAGAACTTTGTTGGCTTCAGGAAGACTTCTTTGTGGTCAAGGTTTTGGCTCAGGACTGTGATAAGCCTTGTTACAGTGGCAGATCTATGGTATTAATTTTTCAGGTGAAAAAAAATGGCGAGCAATTCGAAAATGGATATCGAGAAGTTTAATGGGAAAAGTTTTGATATGTGGAAGCTCAATATGGAAGATCTGTTGGTGGATAGAGATCAGTGGATCATGGTGGATCCAGGTAATGCACCTACAGGAACTTCAACAGATGACTGGAAAAAGTTGGATCAGAAGGCAAAGAGAAAAATCTGAATGTGTCTCTCAGATTCAGTATTATTGAATGTGTCAGAGGAAGCTCCAACCAAGGATTTATGGGATAAGTTGGGGAAGTTGTATCAGTCTAAGTCCCTAGTAAATAAACTATTCCTGAGAAAGAATCTGTAGAATCTGAGGATGAGAGATGGAGACTCGGTGGCAGAGCATTTGAACGCCTTCAATACTGTGGTAAGTCAGTTAGTATCTGTTGAGATTCAAATTTCAAATGAAGAAAAGTGTACCAGTTTACTGTGTTCTTTACCATACTCATGGGATAGTCTTGTTGTGGCCATAGGTAGTAATACAACTGCCTTGAATTTTGATGAAGTGGTCTCATCCTTGTTGTCATAGGAGATGAGACAAAAGAATATGGAAGGACAGAGCACATACACATTATTTGCAAGAGGACGCTCCCAGGAAAGAAATAGATCTAAGTTATCAAGTGAGAGATCTAAGTCTAAGGGTAGATATAAATCTCCCAAAAAGTTTGTAAAGGTATGTTGGAGATGTGGAAAAGAAGGGAACTACAAGAAGCAGTGTAGATCCAAAGTTGAGACAAATAAGGGATTAGAAGAATCTCCTTCTACAGAAGAAAATACCTCCAAGGAAGGAGGGGATGTGCACCTGGATTCTTCAAGAACACATGAATATCTTGAGGCATGGTTGGTTGACTCAGGTGCATCCTTTCATATGATTCCCCATAGGGAGTGGTTATGTGAATATGAAAGGTATGATGGAGGTAATTTTTTCTTAGGTGATGATTCGATAACAAAAATCATAGGAAGACGAAAAGTCAAGTTGAGGCTCATAGATGGAAGGATTAGAACACTACATGGTGTTCTACACATCGATGGTTTGGCCATAAATTTGATTTATGTAAGAAAAATGGACGATGCAGGGGTAAAAACAATATTTGAAAAGGAAACTTGCAGGATGGTTTGAGGAGAAATGGTGTTGTTGAAGGGAGTTCAGTTTGGAACCCTGTATAAGATGCAAGGAAGCACTATTAGTGATGGGTGTAATAGTTCCATTGTTCCTGACATTGGAGTTGAAGAAGAAAGAAATCCTATAGTCTTTGGAGAAAAGGTCATGTTGTGGCATCAAAGACTGGGGCATATCAGAGAGAAGGGTCTTCAACTACTACACGGTGAAGGTATGGTTGAAGGTATGTATAACTAATCTCTGGATTTTGATTTCTGTGAACCTTGTGTATATGGGAAGAAAAATCGGGTAAGATTCCCCTCTAGTGTAATGAGGGCAAAAGGAATTTTACAGCTAGTTCACAATGATGTTTTTGGACCTGTGTCGGTCCCATCATTGGGAAAATCTATGTACATGAATTAGAAGAATAAGATCATCATTCCCCATTATTGAGGAGATAAATTCGAGAAAGAAGGCCACCAGAAAGATATACTCCATCTGATTTCCATTCAAATTTTTCTTTATCTATTATTGATGATGATCCTAGAACTGTCAGGGAGGTAGTGGATTCAGAGGATGGAAAGATTTGGAAAAAGGCCATGGATGAAGAAATGGCGAACTTGGATAAGAATGAGGCTTGGGATCTAGTAGAGTTGTCGACTAGAAGAAATCCCATTGGAAACAAATGGGTATTTAAAAAGAAGCTAGATGCAGAAGGAAAAGTGGATAAATACAAAGCTTGGTTAGCAACAAAGGGTTATTCCCAGGTTGAGGAAATTGATTTTGGTGAGATTTTTTCTCCTGTTTCCAAGTTAACTTCTATAATATTTTTGTTATCTGTTGTTGCTTCATTTGATTTTGAAGTAGAACATATGGATGCGAAGACAAAATTCCTACACGGGGATCTAGAAGAAGAAATATATATGAAGCAACCAGAAGGTTTTGTTTTGAAGGGAAAGAAGAAGTTGGTATGCAAGTTGAAAAATTCCCTATATGGTTTAAAACAATCACCAAGGATGTGGTATAAAAAATTTGATACTTATATGTTGGGACTTGGCTTCACAAGAAGAAAAGAGGATCATTGTGTGTATTTTAAATTAATTGGTGATCATTTTATTTATTTGGTCTTGTATGTGCATGGATGATAGGAAACAACAAGGAAATTATCCAGGATGTGAAAGCTCAGTTGTCCTCTAAATTTGACATTAAGGATCTCGGTGCTTCACATTTTATTTTGGGCATGGAAATTAAAAGAGATCAGAAAAAGAGGAAACTATGGTTAAATCAGAGAAAATATGTCGAGACAATATTGCAGAGGTTTAATATGTAGGAATGTAAACCGGTAAAGGTCCTTATTCCCGTTGGTGTAAAGTTATCCGCGGATCAGTGTCCCAAGACACGGGAAGAGAAGGAGGACATGTCTCATGTTCCATATGCGAGTGAAGTTGGAAGTTTGATGTATGCAATGGTCTATACTAGACTGGACATTGCACATGCAATGGGAGTTTTGAGTAGGTATTTGTAAAAACTAGGAAAGAAGCATTGGACAACAGTAAGAAGATTTTTCAGGTATTTGCGTGGCACTGATAGCTATGGATTGTGCTACCAAGGAAGACCGGGATTAGACAGAGTGTTGGATATACATGGATTTTTGGATACAGATTGGGCTGGAGATCTGGATCGTAGGAGATATACAAGTGGGTATGTGTTTAACCTGTTTGGAGGAGCAATCAGTTGGATGAGAAAAAGACAAGTTGCAACGACACTTTCAACTACAGAAGTTGAATACATGGCAGCCACTCATGCAAGTAAGGAAGCAGTATGGCTACAAATATTGTGTTCGGGTATTGGGTTGGTAAAAAAAGCTATAAGGATAGATTGTGATAGTCAGAGTACAATTTTTCTAGCAAAGAACTCGACTTATCATTCAAAGACAAAGCATATTCATATTCAATATTACTTTGTGAGAGACATGGTTGAAGAAAAGAAAGTGTTGCTGATGAAAGTGGACACTTTGAAGAATGTTGCAGATTCATTAACAAAATCTGTGAGCACTGAGAAGTTCTCTTAGTGTAGAGGATCCATGGGCATTACTGCCCTGGATTGTTGACTATGTAACCCTGTAAACCCCCTGTATGCAAAGAAAACAACAAGTGGGAGAATGTTGGGTATGTGTTATATTCTTTGCACGATTAGTAGTGTCGAGAAATGTGTCACATTTTTGCCTTGATTTTCGTGTCCATTGTTGGGTGGTTTTTTGGCACATGGTTTTCTATTTCCAGTTAAGGAATTAGGGTTGTTGACTAATCAAGTTCATTGGGTTAGGGTTTTGTATTTCGTTGGATCCTATATGTATATCATATTGTAAACAATGTAACATGATGAATGAATATAGAATATGTTGGTTTTCCCAGTTTGGGTTTCCATGGGAAAAATCTTAGTGTAATGTGTGTATTTGCCATTGTATATTTTCTGTTCTTTTACTGAAAATGTGTTTGCAGTAAATATTGTACAAGGTTAAAATATACATTGATATGGAATCCACTTGGTACCATGGTGTTCAACAAGCTAGGTCAATTTGTAGTTGGCATAAAGTCCACATACAAACTCTGATTAAGGTGATTTTCATGTTGTTGGAAAGATTTTTGTGTGTATAATAGCTTCAAGGGCCTAGAACTATGCTTGCAAAGTTTTGACCACCAAAAGTGTTGTTTGATGCCTCAAACAAGATTTGGAATTTTTCAAACCCCAAATTACCAAACAGGGACTTGCCCCTGAAATGAGCCCTCCAAGGCAATTCTTCCAATTTTTTCACCTAGAAAGTACGAAGATAGATGACAAAATATATAATGATATGTTATGGATCAAAGACACAAAATTTGATGAGGATGACATTATTGCTACAAGATAGCAAGAACATTCATTTTTTTTAATTAAGATTAATTGAATCTTAACATATCTTGGCATAAAAAACAATCAATAACCCAATAAACAATCAACTCACATAGGTTCATATGTGAAATAAAAAGATGGAAACAACCCAAAAAATTGTGTAAGGAAAGGTTATGTAGAGTATGTGTGTTGGCCCTTGGTTATGGAAGGTTGCAAAGATTAAGGAAAGAAGCACGAAGTGCGAATTGCGTGGAAAACAAGTTGATTGAGATTGGGTCGAAGTGGCCAAAAGAGAAGAAAAGACAGAGCGAAGTAAGAGAAAGAAAGTTGTTGGATGGGGAGATCGAGGAAGACAGATCAACATGGAATATGGATCATGGATGACTCAACAAGCGCAAAAATCCACCAATAGATACTTTGGAGCACCTTGCAAGAAAGAAGGAAAGACAAGCTGTCGAAGCTCTGAAAACGCGGGTCAAGTTGACCTAGGGTTTTAGACACCTAGGGTTTTCGTATTTAGGGTTTTGACACCTAGGTTTTGGCCTAAGGTTGTCTGAGAGTCATTATAATGTATAAATAAAGGTAAAGATGACCTCAGATGGGTTAGAGATTATGTATGATGAGTGATTGTTGTTATTGCTGAGAGAGAAGTATTGTGTGGTGGGAGAAGTCTGTGTTGTAAGATCTTCAGCTGGTTGCGAAGATCAACCCTACAGTTGGGTGCACAGGGAGGGGAGGGAGGAGAAAAGAAAGAAAGAGAGAGATCTGCAAGCTAAGAGTGCAGATAGAACTATATGGTTTCATCTAATATATTATAAAGCACAGTTATGTGGACATAGCCCTAGGGAGAGGGTGAACCATGTATATCTTGTTGTTGTGTGTGATTGATGTTGTGTTCTTATGATCTATGATATACTGTTAATGAAATATTGTGTAGATATGAGATATAGTTCGCTCAATAGGCTTAAGAAAGATAAAGAATGACTAATTTGTGTGAGAGTGTTTCCCTAGATCCACTTTACATTTCCTCTGGTTGTAGACACCTGTGTCCTGGAACCCCCTATAGCTACTTCGGGTGAGACTGCATCTGCTTTGCAGGTGTTTTCGAAAGGGTCAGTAGTTAGGGCTTGTTGATGTGCTATTAGAACTGAACCTTGGGTCTGCCCCTATGCCAACAAATGATTCTGTTTCCGAGACAATGATCTTCTTGAGGGAATGTCAAGGTGGTTTCCATCGAAGACAGAGATTCAGATGTGGATAGAAGAACAAGACAAGGAATTCACAGAAGCTCAGAATAAGAACCCTAATATTAGTACAAAAGACTGGTTGGGAAGGTATATCTTTACTGATATACACGAGATTTTCTTTGGAGGAATTCATAAGGAGTTATACGAGTGGCTAGCCAGATTAGCAGATACCCAATTTGAGATAAGACTCAGACCACCTGTGGTTTGGATGTTGGTGCTGATCAAGTAGGGAAAGAGAGTTGATAACGTTGTGTCAAGAGCAGTAGATCACTGGTTTGATAGTACCATTGGAGGGTATATCATTGATTTTTCTATTGATATAGTAGAATCATATAGCCAAGTAGAGAGATATTTCTTTAAGGGACCTAGAGGAAAATTTTTACACTTCTTGAAGTTGAAGATCAAGATGTTATTGCATGAGAAGAACATCTTGAAGATACAGTAGTGGGTCATATTGAAAAAGCTAATGTTCAAGAATCCAGACAGCGAGAACGACACAGAGGTCGGACACACACGCAGTGGGAGAACCTTCAGTTAAGTTCCTCTGGTGAACTTGTTCGAGCAGAATCACGAACCACCAGCACAGGAAGATGGGTTCTACAGTTGAGAAGAAGAAGAGTTATGAACGAGGAACATTCAGAGTCCGCTAGGGAAGAAGAAAGGAAGACTGAAGAACCTCGTCGAGAAGAGTCAGAAACTTCAGTGACTGCGCAGACTGTTGAAGTAAGTACTATTAAACCCCATGTTGTTTTAACAACATTAAGGAACCAGAGTAACCTAATTTATTAGAACACTCAGAGAACCGGTACAAGTGGTTCAGTGCACACTCAGTCAGGAACCCTAGGAAGATCTATGGAAGATGAGAAGAGGTTACCCACCTTTAGGGGAGATGGATATGAAGATCTTGATCAACATTGGTTCTTATGAGAAGCTGTATGGAGTATTAAGAATGTCATCGATGAAGCTGTTAAGAGAGATCAACTTAGTACTACCCTAAGAGACCGCACACTGAGCTGGTACATGAAGTTCATCTAAGGAGTTGTCTAGCTGAAACCCCTGAACAAGATCAAGACTGCGTTGATTACAGAATTCAAGAAACCCAAGTCGAAGTCGTAGTGCATCACAAAGTTGAAATAAATCAAGCATAAAGTAGCTGAACCTGTTTGGGAGTTTGATCAGAGGTTTAAGACCTTGACAGGTCATTTGAGTTTTCAAATTCCAGATGAACAAAATAAAGAATGGTTCATTGTTGCCCTCTTACCGCACATCAAAGTCCCTCTGATGCAACAAAATATCACTTCGCAAGCTGAGGCATTGGAGATCACTATGAAACTAGAATCAGTCCCTATGGGAGAGTCCATCTCAGTTATGAGTCAAATTTTGAGTCAACTAACTAGCTTATCACTGCAGGTCGAAGATATGAAGAAAGATAAGGGGAAAGATAAAAGAGAAGATATTTGGTGTATCAAATGCAAATCAGAAGGCTATGACAAGGAGCATTGTCCTCTATTTCATGAGTACTTGGCTTCAGGAGCCCCGAGCCCTTTGAAGCAGGTTACTCTACCTTGGTGCGAGGTATGTAGAAATAGACATCGCCCTGGAGAATGCTATTACATGCAAAAATATGTCCATGCACCTACCAATATTTACTGCACATTTTGTAAATTTTTGGGGCATGATGAGAAAGATTGTAGGGATTATGACCTCTCTCATGAAATATCAAGAGACACATATAGAATTCAAGGCGAAGTATAGCAAGAAGGAAATACTACGCAGTTTAACTCACTAGGAAGAGGAAACTTCAACCCTCGTGGTGGATTCAGAGGAAGAGGATGAGGATGAGGAATGGGTGGAGGTCGAGGTTAGATCATTTGTCATAACTGTGTATAGCTAGGTCACTTGGAAAGGGACTGTCAGAACCCTTGTAACACTTGCAATTACTGCAATTCAATTGAACAATTCATTTCCTGAAGATTGTCTTGCATTGTTAGAAAAACTTCAGGAAAGAGGAGGAGGAAACCAACAAGTACAACTAATCTTAGAAGAACCTTGAGGAGTGGATCCTAGAGTCATTTTTATCACTAGAGGAGGCACTGCTATAGGAGAAGACAAGGTGACTCCAAGGAAGACTACAGAAGAATCGGGAGTTAGAATAACTACAGAGAAGACACAAGAGTTCGATCCAAAGAAAGAGAAGCAGACATTTGAAGAGGCAAGAAAAGAGTTTGGAAGAGATCATGCTTCTTCATCAAAGGCACAACCAGAAGTGAGAGAATGTGGAATGCCCCTGGCCTTTGATCAGTCTACTTCTCCCAGAGAAGGAAAAGAGGTAAGCAAACTTATGGAATTCTTATGTACTTGCATTAATTTGATTAAGGATGAAAAATCCATACAAGAACTACAAAATTTGATCAGACAGTATGAGATAGGAAGGGTAGATCCTCTATTGAATAAAGTAGTACATCAAATATCCAAAAAGAGAAGGAAAAATAAGGAACTACACCTTAACACCCAAATTGTAGATTATGATATAGATTATGTGGTCCTCGACTTAGGGTCAGAGGTCAATGTTATGATGAAGAAGACCTGGGCACTGATGGGAAAACCTAAGTTGATCTATTCCCCTATCAGGCTTAGGATGGCTAATCAACAGGCAGTAAGCCCCTTTGGTAGGTCGGAGCATGTCCCTGTGGACATCGACGAGGTAAGAACATTTTTGTACTTCGAGGCGATTGAGATAGTTGATGATAGCTTTCCTTATCCTGCGTTGTTAGGAATTGATTGGGCCTTCAATAATTCCATTGTTGTTGACTTAAAGAAAAGAAGAATGACGTTTGAAGGTGATGACCTTAGGTTCATTGCACCTCTGGATCCTGATGAAGATCGAAGATACATAGAACCTATCAGAGAAGAAGACCACGCATATGAGCTAGAGAATATATATAAATTGACAGCAAGACAATAGGATTACATTAAACCTACAACAGATGGGAATTTAAGTCGGTGAAGTGACAATGCATGTTCATCAGATTCAAAAGAAGCACTGGAGAACTGCCATGATAAAATGTATGAAGTTTCTGAGCGGAGATGTGTCGGATTGACCAGGGAAGTTTGTTGGAATGGCACAGAAGTAAGTAACTTCCCCACATTTGATGGTTTAAATCATTTAGAAACTTTCTTATTGGAATTTGAAGAAGTTGTACCAGTACAACAAAGATTGTTGGCACTAGATGAGGCTTTGAAAGATACTCCAGAAATATGGTGGGGGATAGATAAAAATAACATCGCAGACTGGATGCAATGTCGCACTTTGATGAAAGCACATTTTTCAGACAACATTGAAGGATGCAAAGTTAGATACACAGGTCAAAGCTGTCCAAAGGACCATGTGCGAGGCTATGAGGAGGCCTAGAGAAGCATTCCTCAAGAACAGTGGGTGCATAAATTCATCAACACATTGCACACAATGCCTATCAATTAGTATCTTCAAGCAGAACTACGCCTCACCACTTCAGATTGGTACGGGATGACTCAGAACTTTGTAGCTACATTTTTATTTGAAAGTCAGTATCCCACGGTGGATCAAGATTTACAATTTTCAGACAGAAAGTCTTTGAGGAGGAACCTAGCCTCCCTATGGAGCAAGAAGAAGATGAATGGATTTCACCTCTTCAAAAATTATAAGGATGTTACAATATCAATGCCTATGAAGACGATGATCCTAGGAATGTGAACATCGTAGAAATAGAAGGATAGAGAGATGTAGAAGGACCAGGAGTCAAACTACCTTTCATTGGCCAGCCAATCAAAATCAAGAAATTTAATATTGGAATAGAGCAAGCACCTAAGCTTGCTAATGTTGGAGATTACTGGGATGATGCCACCATTGATAAGATCACATAATTACTGCATGAATATCAGGACTTGTTCCCAACCAATTTCACTGATATGAAGGGCATAAAAGGACCCGTGGGAGAGATGAAGTTCCCCTTGAAACAAGATGCAAGGCCAGTTAAGCAGAGACCCTATAGATTGAATCCCAAATATAAGGAAAAAGTTAAGATTGAACTAGACCGAATGATGGAAGCAGGAATCATAGAACCTGTGGAAGATTCAGAATGGATTAGTCCTATGGTGGTACAATATAAGAGGATAGGAGAGATCAGGATATGTGTAGATCTCAGAAAGCTAAATGATGCTCATTTGCATGACCCATTCCCTACACCATTTACAGACGAAGTGTTAGATAATGTAGGAGGACATGAGTTATATTCCTTTACAGATGGATTTTTAGGTTATCACCAGATCAATGTTGCCAAGGAAGATCGCCACAAGACCACATTTGCAACAGAATGGGGTTCCTACCAGTACACAGTGATGCCTTTCCGACTGAAGAATGCACCAACCATGTTTTCCAGGGTGGTGGTCGAAGCATTCAAGGAATTTTTACATAAATGTTTGGAATCATATTTTGATGATTGGACTATTTTTAGTTTATTACAAAATCATATTGAATGTTTAAGACTAATGTTGGATAAGTGCAGGCAATGTCAGATTTCCCTGAATCTGAAGAAGTGCTCTTCTTTTCACCCTTTGGAGTGTTGCTGGGCCATATTGTGTGTAAGCAGGGGTTGTTGGTAGATCCGTCCAAGATTGCCATTATTGTTGATCTACCCCCTCCTACTTCAGTCAGAGAGTTGCACACTGTGCTGGGACATATTAGATACTACGGGAAGTTCATTAAGGGATATGCACAGATTACAACACCCATGGAGAAGCTTCCGAAGAAATATTGTCAGTTTCAATGGACAAAAGAATGTCAACAGAGCTTTGACACACTGAAACAGAAAATGGTTACTGCGCCTATTATGGTTTTCCTAGTTTGGAGCAAGGAATTTCATGTGCATGTCGATGCATATTCCATTGCATTAGGAGCAGTGTTAGCACAACCAGGAGAAAGAGATATTGACCACCCGTTAGCCTTTGCTAGCAGGAAGCTTTCAACAACTGAGATAAATTACACCACCACTCAGAGAGAAGGTTTAGCCATGGTGTATGCACTGCATAAATTTCGTCACTACTTGTTGGGAGGCCACGTTAAGATGTTCGCTGATCACTCTGCATTGAAATACCTAGTCAACAAGCCAGTGTTGGGGGGAATAATATGCAGATGGCTACTTTTATTCTAGGAATATGATTTCGAGATTATGGTCAAGCCAGGGAGAATGAACAAGGGACCTGATCATTTTTCTAGGTTGGAGCATGGAGAGGAACCTACTAGTTTGGAGGATACACTACCAGATGTACAATTATTGTCCATTAGAAGGGTTGATGACCAATTCGTCAAGATAGTCCAGTTCCTGTCAACAGGAATGGAACCTCGCAAATACACAGTCATGCAGAAGAAACAACTGGTGGTGTGCGCTACAGATTTTTCACTTATAACCGGACAACTATACAATATGGGACCTGATGACATCCGGAGGAGATGCGTTGTGGAGGTAGAAATACCACTGATTTTAGCAGAATCACATGAAGGCATCACAGGAGGACACTACGCAGGGAAAGAAACAATGCAGAAGGTTCTTAGAGCTGGCCTCTGGTGGCCTACTTTCCATAAAGATTCCAAGGTCTACTATAAAGCCTGCGATGTATGCCAAAGAGTTGGGAAGCCTTCTCGAAGAGATGAGATGCCTTTAGCACCACAACTGACTTTGAAGGCATTTGAGAAATGGGTAATTGATTTTGTGGGACCTATAAACCCACCAGGGAAGCGCACAGGAGCTAGATACATCATTACTGCGATAGAGTATTTGAAAAGATGGGCAAAAGCAAGAGCAGTTAAGGACTATAGTGCAACTACAGCTGCACAATTTATATTTGAGGATATCATAACCAGGTTTGGATGCCCAAAGACCCCGATGAGTGATCAAGGTATGCATTTTATTAATAATACTATTGAAGCCTTGACTCAGGAATTTGAAGTTCATCACCAGAAGAGCACCCCTTACCACCCGCAGGAAAATGGTACAGTTGAATCCTTCAACAAAATCTTGGAGACAACGTTGATGAAGATTTGCAGTGTGAACATGGATGACTGGGATTTGAGAGTACCAACAGTGCTATGGGCCTATAGAACTACTTGCAAGAAGTTAACAATGCAGACTCCCTTTTAGTTGGTGATATGGCCTGGAAACAGTTGTCCCTATGGAATATTTGGTTCCTAGTCTCAGAATTGCAACATTCACAGATATGGATGACACTGGAATTGTTCAAGAGAGGATTGCATAGTTGGTAGAACTAGAAGAGGATCGATTTATTGCAGGATTCCATAAGCAGATACATAAGGAACGAGAAAAGGCCTATTATGATAGGCACATCAAGAAGAAAGCCTTCAAGCAAGGAGATCTGGTATTGGTATACGACAACAAGTTCATGAAGCATCCAGGGAAGTTGAGGACACATTGGCTTGGGCCATATGAGGTTTCTTATGTTACAGAAGGAGGAGTCACGTAGTTGAAAACTTTGAATGGAGAATGGAAGGAAGGTTTGGTGAATGGGAGCCGGTTGAAATTATATTATGACAACCAACTGCCTTGTAGCTCTCAATAGAAGCATGAGAAAATGGGTCTAGGTACCAGGTGCAGTTGAAATTGGGTACCAGACACAAAAACGACAGTCTGCACAAGGGAAGAAGGGTGGGATAGAGAAGAAAGCACAGGTTGCCCCACGCAGTTTGAAGTCGAAGTAAAGAAGAAGTTTCATACCTAAAGTGCCTTGGGACGAGTCACATGTGATTTTTAGCGACCTGTTGGCCCTTGGTTATGGAAGGGTGCGAAGATTAAGGAAAGAAGCATGAAGTGAAAACTGCGCAGAAAACAAGTTGACTGAGATTGGTTTGAAGTGGCCAAAAGAGCAGAAAAGACAGAGCAAAGTAAGAGAAAGCAATTTGTTGGACAGGGAGATCGAGGAAGACATATCAGCAAGGAATATGGATCGTGGACGACTCAGCAAGAGAAAAAATCTACCAATAGATGATTTGGAGTACCTCATAAGAAATAAGGAAAGACATGCTGGAGAAGCCTTGAAAACGCGGGTCAAGTTGACCTAGGGTTTTAGACACCTAGGGTTTTGATATTTAGGGTTTTGAAACCTAGGTTTTGGCCTAAGGTTGTCCGAGAGTCATTGTAATGTATAAATAAAGGTCAAGAGGACCTCAGATGGGTTAGAGATTATGTATGATGAGTGACTGTTGTTATTGCTGAGAGAGAAGTATTGTGTGGTGGGAGAAGTCTATGTTGTAAGATCTTTAGCTAGGTGTGAAGATCAACCTTGCAGCTGGGTGCACAGGGAGGGGAGAGAGGAGAAGAGAAAGAAAGAGAGAGATATGCAAGCTAAGAGTGCAGATAGAACTGTATGCTTTCATCTAATATATTATAAAGCGTAGTTATGTGGACGTAGCCCTAGGAAGAGGGTGAACCACGTATATCCTGTTGTTGTGTGTGATTGATGTTGTGTTCTTCTGATCTATGATATACTGTTAATGCAATATTGTGTAGATTTGAGATACAGTTTGCGCAGTAGGCTTAAGAAAGATAAATAATGACTAGATCTGTGTGAGAGTGTTTCCCTGGATCCACTTTGCATTTCCTCTGGTTGTAGACACCTGTGTCCTGAAACCCCCTATAGCTACTTCGGGTGAGATTGCATTTGCTTTGCAGGTGTTACCGAAAGGGATAGTAGTTAGGGCTTGTTGGTGCGTTGTTAGAACTGAACCTTAGGTCTACCCCTGTGCCAACAATGTGGAAATGAGGAAGTATAAATTGAGCAATGATTTTTGTTACACTATAAAACATACTTTCAAATCAAGGAGAGGTTGAATTTGTATATCAGATATTGAGAATAAGCATTTCAGGAGGATCAAGTGAGAGATGCAACAAGGTTAGATGAGAAAATGATGCATGAAAGAGGAATATGGTCAAGAGTTGGGTCAATGTGGAAGATAGCCTTGATGCAAAGAAAAGGGGACAAAAATCAAATGATTTGACTAAATCCATGATTTGAGTACTACAATTACACCACTCATTGTAGCTATCATAATTTATTGCTTTGTTCTCTTAGAAATTTAGGCAAATAATGTGATTCGCGTTGTCCCATATGGCCATTTCGTCTCTTGGATGATTAAATAAAGTATATCTATCTTGTTTGGAGATGGCTCCAATTTATCATTAGTGTCTTCAATATCTAATACACTTTCCCCCTATTCATCTTTTTTTAGTGGTTTTTCATTCTCTAAAATAGAACAAGTGAGAGTCAAAAACATTTCATTCAAAGGTTATGGGTAATAAAACCAATTGTATGCTTCAGAGTCCCTTCAAATAAATATGAGTGCTTGGAGTGGGAGAATCGCACATAAGACCCAACATGAGGTGCAAAAAAGCATCAATTTCCACATAATAATAATAATAATAGTAAATTTATTTTTTGTAATATTTTAATTGTTGAAAATATATCACCTATCAATTGGTGGGATGTCATGTTACATTTAATGTTGTGTGACATATGAACATGACTCGGTGGTTATGACAGTCTAAGCAAATGAAGTGGTGGCCCACTAGGGGAATCAAACACTACTAGGAGCAATATCAACACCCTACCTTTAGTCCCTTTCAAATCCCTTGTTGGAAATAATAATATTAATTCCTTAGCAATTAGTGTAGATGTGGCATACTCATCTCCACTTTTTTAACATGTAGAGAATAGAAAGTGGTGTAGACTTTGTAAGTCATTTTGAGGATGTGAGATAATATAGTTTGTGTGGATTTGTTAAATTATTGTGATGATATGAGAGCCTTTTTTAATTGATAGCATCCTCTCTCCATGAGTTACATAGTTGATATTTTTCTTTTCTTATAGTCTCTTTAACGTATGATTATATTTCAATTAAATTGTACTTGGAATTATCATAAAGATCTTGTTGTGTGTAAGAATTGTGACTCTAATAAACAAGACACCATGAAGCACACAATATCAAACTAGAGGATTTAAAGTCCTTTTGCATTGAGATTAGGATGAATATGAACACCAACAACACTAAGAGAATAGTCTTCTCACTTAAAAGGGAACAAAGCGACCACAAATTGCAAGATGCTAGAAATAACCTAAAATTATAAATATTTGGGATTATATTTCAATGAGAAGTTAAGGTGGGAAGCATGCACACAAGGAAAACACTACAAGGAGGATTGAAAACATTATTTTTTATGCAAAATATATGCAACACAACAAATGGTTGGCACTAGAAAATGCTTCAATCTCTCTTTCAAACGCTCATAACTACAATACTATTTTATGGATGTAAAGTATGGAGACCAAGTATATCCAAACACAAATGGAACCAGATGTATCCAGTGCAAAAAAACATGAGAATAATTTGTCTAATAGTAAAAAATTCCATCCCTTATGAGTTACGCCTATATAAAACCAAGAATATTCCGAATAGAATTGGAGGTATTTAGAAAATTGATTCTATGTATAGATAAATGAATAAAAGGTAACCATGGACAATGATAGGATTTAGGTTAAAATAAGTCAAGATGAGCTATAATGTAAGAAGAAAGCATGGAACCAACAATGCAAAAAATGGTTCAAATAATGGGTTATAGAAGTTGAAAGGTTCCTACTAGAAAAAAAAAGATGTTAAAATTTAGATGTACAAAAGAATGCTATAATAATGGAAAATGGAGAAAACATCCCAAGAGAAAATAACAATACCACATGAACCACTTCAACAGACAGGAGGAGATCAAAGTGAAAAATAACTTTAAGCTCAACATCCTATGGTGTGAAAACATGTAATAGCACAACTAAACACTAAATCATACAGGTTGAGATATGAAATAGGAAGATGGGAATAACCCAAGGAGTTATATAAGGAATGGCCATGTTAAGTATGTGAAAATGGGGAGGTAGAAACTAAGCAATGATTTCTCCTACACTATGAAACATACTTGATAATCAAATAGAGGTTGAATTTTTATATCAAATACTGGGATTCAATGTTTTAGGGGGATCTAATGATGGTTGAGAAATTGATGCACACAAGAAGTTAAGGATTGAGAGTTGAGTCAACAAGGCAAGTAGACCTTGATGTAGAGTGAAAGGGAACGACATTAGGTAAGTAGACCAAATCCATGATTTAGGTCCTACAATTACACCATGATCTCTAGTTATCATAATTTCTTACTTTATTCTCTTAGAAAATCGCACAAGTAAACTTAGTTGTCCCATCTGACCATTCATTCATGTGCAATAGTAATTAAAAATATATTGATCAATATATCTATCTTATTTGGGGATAGTTCCAATTCATCAGTAGTTATTTCAATATCTAGGACAATGACCCTCCATTCATAATTTTTTAGCATTTTGTCTTTATTTGAAATTTCATAAGTGATACTTAAGAACTTTTCATTTAGATATTATGAGGGTAGTTATTGTCACATTTTTTCATTATTGTGAAGCATCATCAATTTTATGCTTCAACGTACCTTCAATGAAGTATGATTGATTAGAGTGAGAGAGTGATGTAGAAGGCTCAACATGAGGATCCATACTCATTGTGTAAAATCACCCCTACCTAGAAAATAATAATAATAAAAGTAAGGAGTATCCCTTCTTGTAATAATAACAAATCTTGATGTTTAAATTAAAAAGTTAAGGGAGCTCTAATTGAATATTTCATAAGGCACAATACTTGCTAAGGTTTTACAAATGGGGTAGAAATTTAAATGGGCTTGCTTTTGGGGAAAAATCCATAGTTTAGTACGCTTGATCTGTAGGAGTTTGTTGTCTCCCTAGAACTCCTTTCTTAGAGTTTCATAATCTTGTCTAGGATCACCAATCCCGTAAAAAATACCTTTTTCAAAACAAGCAAAACACCTAGCCTTGTAAGATTAATTATGAACCAACGACTACATTTCACTCCACTAAATTTTTATCTATGGCCAACATTTATTCGCGACATCCATTGATTCAACAAGGGTCCCAATGGGAAGAAAGTTACGAATATATAGGATCAGGCTCTCTCATCAAATCAATGTCAGAGGATGGCCCTCAACATTTGGTAAAGTAGAAATTCCACACATGGCCAGGACTGATTTCGCTCAATGGATCAACAATCAACAATTGTTCACAGAGTGCTCGTTATCCCATGATAAAAATGGTAGCATAGTCACTCCTCATTGTCCTTCCTATAGAAAAAATTGCAAATGTCACAGATTCTCCTCTCCCATCATATCAACAACAAAGGTCGACCATGGGTTCCTATAAAGAAGAGGTGTCACAATAATGGAAAAGTTGTCAATGACCCAAATTGTCCTTGATGAGTCAATCAATGGTTAAGAATGACTTGGGGTATTTTGAAAAAGAGGGAAATATTGACGAAGGAAATTCCACAAACAACCACAATCTCCACCACCTACCAAATCGAGGACATAGGTTGACTCGCAAGATCCTACAAAGGAGAGGGGTCACAACAATGGCAAAGCCTCCAATGACTTGGATTTCTTTGAAACCATCAATCAACAATAAGAAATCAATCATGGGATTATATTAAAGAGAGAGAGAGAGAGAGAGAGAGAGAGAGAGAGAGAGAGAGAGAACAAAGAGAAATCCATATAAATAAGGAATGGTGCAAGTAACGATACATTGCCAAAAATGAATATGATGCATTTACAAGTCTACCTTTTCCCTTTCACAATTCACATATAGGTTTTCAATGAAAAAGGATCTTGTGCAAAATTTATGGCACAAAATACACTTTCTTAGTAAAACATACCATGTATAATTGGTCAAGACAACTTAGTAAATTGGTTCAATGCTACTTTCCACATCTTCACTAGTCAAATTATATTATATTGTCCAAAAATAAGATACAGAGTTACAAATTGGCCAAATGGGTAACACATATGAATTCTTTACTAGGATTTCCCTCTGAGTGAAATTGCTATAATCTCTAACAAATTTTCCAAGTGCTTCTAACAAGGACCAAAATGTAGTCGTGAAAATGAAAGGAATGGTAAAAAAAAGTATAATGTCCTCCTGAATAACAAAATAATGTGAATTTAATTAAAGTGGGAAAGGATGCCCTTAATTTAGTCTTCACTTGAGCCCCATAGAGGAAGGGCCAGAGCCATCCTTATCATGCAACACTTGAGTCAACAATCCCTTGGATTATTTAATCTCTTGGTTCTACCTGTGAAGTTATTTGGAAAGGTGGGTGAGGGTCCTTTCCAAATTGTTAGGATATTTAGACACTTAGGAGTTAGTTAAGATCAACTTGGTATAATGTGTTCTTAGGTGAAAGTGTGTGTGTTTCTTTAGTATGCATTAGTAGTTAGGTAATCTGATGATCACAATATGTTCCTGACATAGAGTGATCCAATGACTCATATTCTCCTCGATCTTAGTGACTACATTGATATGTGGCTTAACACTCGATTGGTCCATGATATCTATTTAAAAAGCATGAAGGGTCATTTGTCGATGATCAATTGTGAGAAAGTCTCTTGTAAATATCTCTGTATATTATTCTTTTGCATTAATAAATTGCTCCAAGTGGCCATGTTGGTTGGGGTTGTGGATGTTTCCCCACAGGGGTTTTACCACGTAAAAACATCGGTGTGTTGATATTTTATCTGGTTGTGTGAGTGGTTACTGAAGGTGTTCATACTCTATTGGAATACCTATGTTTTCGAACATGGTATCATAGCGCATTTGAAGATTTTCTCTCGTTGTAGATCAAGATCTTGAAGTCGTGTTGCCACATCTTTGGTTTCTTCTATTTCCATACATTTTTGGCCAAGAGTACTATTCCATTGCATCCAGAGTGATTCTTTAACCTAGAAACACATTTTTTTCACTTGAAAAGGTTTCTGATTGCCCAAGATACGACCATTTTAGTAAGATCTGGAGGTATAAAGTCTAAATACGCCCATTTTAAATTTTTACAGAGACAATATTTTGTTTTTTCTATTTTTTTATTTATAGGTTTTTACTATTTTTTTATTTATGTATGATATTTTCCCTACGCTCTATGCGATTTGAGAAAATCAAAAACATAGTAGAAAGGTTTTTCTTGTCTATGTATGCTCTTTGTCACGCGTTATGTGTGATCTCAGTAAATGAAAAACAAGGGAAACTTTTCATTTTTGGGTAAGCTAACTGAGATATAACCCTTATTGTTGTCGAGAAGCTAAACAAATTTTATGTGTGAATGCAATGTGAAAATAATTTTTATTGAGCGCGCACTCCAAGGTTGTCTTCCACAACAACACCCCCAATCCTCCTTCTTAACACTATAATGTGATTTGAACTAGCTCACTTGGTTGAAAGTTACTTTACTTAGTAAGAGGTCATGAGTTCAAGTCTATTTTTCGTTACTTAAAAAAAAATCATACATTCATTGTAAAGTGAATTTCACTTAATTTATAAAAGTAAATCACTATTAAATAACTTTAATATTTTATTTTAAGCTATTTGTTTTGCATGTAACTTTCATTTATAAAGTAACTTCATTGTAAAAATTATTCTCGTTTATTCTATAAAAGTGGGTCACTTTATAAGTAACTTACTTAAAAGTGAGCTTATAGGGAAAGTTAGATAAGGAGGATCATCACCACGTGGACCAATTTCTACTTGCCTCACGACTCTTTGGTTACCATTTATGCCTTTTTTCAAAAGGACATAACTTTCACATCTGAAGCCCATTTTCAGTGTCGCTTTTTTGAAACAACATATTTTTCAATATCGTTCCATCCATACCATCAGTTTCATATTTTTCTGTTACAGGTATGAACTAACTGAGAGGGGGGGGGGTGAATCAGTTAGTGTAGATTATTATCAATTTCTCTTCTTTTTAACTTTGAATCATTAATCTTAGTGGCGGTGAGTCTTTACTGTGAAATTCAGAGTTATAAACATAAA